>SJYA01004227.1:0-37676 GCA_006410615.1 Neotragus moschatus
GCTTTCTTATCTCTCCTTGCTATTCTTTGTAACTCTGCATTCAAATGGGTATATCTTTCCTTTTCTCCTCTGCTTTTCGCTTCTTTTCACAGCTGTTTGTAAGGCCTCCTCAGACAGCCATTTTGGTGTTTTGCATTTCTTTTTCTTGGGGATGGTCTTGATCCTTGTCTCCTGTACAATGTCACGAACCTCCATAGTTCTTCAGGCACTCTGTCTAGAGATCTAGTCCCTTGAATCTACTTCTCACTTCCACTGTATAATTGCAAGGGATTTGATTTAGGTCATACCTGTATGGTCTAGTGGTTTTCCCTACTTTCTTCAATTTAAGTCTGAATTTGGCAATAAGAAGTTCATGATCATAGCCACAGTCAGCTCCAAGTCTTGTTTTTGCTGACTCTGTAGAGCTTCTCCATCTCTGGCTGTGAAGAATATAATCAGTCTGATTTAGGTGTTGACCATCTGGTGATGTCCATGTGTAGAATCTTCTCTTGTGTTTTTGGAAGAGGGTGTTTGCTATGACCAGTGTGTTCTCCTGGCAAAACTCTATTAGCTTTTGCCCTCCTTCATACTGTACTCCAAGACCAAATTTGCCTGTTACTCCAGGTGTTTCTTGACTTCCTACATTTGCATTCCAGTCCCCTGTAATTAAAAGGACGTCTTTTTTGGGTGTTAGTTCTAGAAAATCTTGCAGGTCTTCATAGAACTATTCAACTTCGTTTTCTTCAGCATTACTGGTCGGGGCATAGACATGGATTACTGTGATAGTGAGTGGTTTGCCTTAGAAATGAACAGAGATCATTCTGTCGTTTTTGAGATTGCATCCAAGGACTGCATTTTGAACTCTGTTGTTGACTGTGATGGCTACCCCATTTTTCCTAAGGGATTCTTGCCCACAGCAATAGGTATAATGTCATCTGAGTTAAATTCACCCATTCCAGTCCATCTTAGTTCACTGATTACTAAAATGTCGACATTCACTCTTGCCATCTCCTGTTTGACCATTTGCCTTGATGCATGGACCTAACATTCCACGTTCCTATGCAATATTGCTCTTTACAGCATCAGACCTTGCTTCCATCACTAGTTACATCCACAACTGGGTGGTGGTGTTGCTTTGGCTCTATCTCTTCATTCTTTCTGGAGTTAGTTCTCCACTGATGTCCTGTAGCATATTGGGCATCTGCTGACCTGGAGAGTTCATCTTTCAGTGTCCTATATTTTTGCCTTTTCATACTGTTCATGGGCTTCTCAAGTGGTTTGCCATTCCCTTCTCCAGTGGACCACATTCTGTCAGTCCTAAGTGCTTAGTGCTTCTTTATTCCTGAGATATGTGTGATTGTCTTAGATAAGGCTTTTTTTTTTTTCTTAAAGAGGATTACACCTAATAGTGTAATTTGCAAAAGATAAAGTATTGACATTTAGTATAATTATTGTATACCAGACTATTTATGCCTCCAGCAAGGTCAGGACAGAACTTCTTAACCCAAAACTTCTGTTCACATAAGAGACCTGTTCTTAACAAATTTAATTCTTGTTTTTTTGGTGCTAACAGTAGGGCTGGTTGTAAAAAAGACTAGTGTCTTGAACATTGGTGAGATTTCATCCCATAAATCCTTTTAAGGTTTATTCCTAAAATATCTGAGAATAAATTTGTTGAAAACACGTCTTGTGTGCACTTAAAAAATTACCAGTTTTCTGAAGCCCAGGTAACTGGAAGTTCTCCCCGAATACGGACACAGTTGCTTATGAAAGTTCATCGGAGAATTCTCAGTTGTCTTTTCTGATTGACACTGTAAGAAGTACGGGTGTGGTGGGTCATGTATGTTACTATTGTATTATTGAAACCCACTGATTTTCATTGATCAATGAGGAATGCCCCTAACATCGCACTCTTCTTCTTATTTTAAGATACTGCAGACTGTTCGGGTTCCAAGCCAGAGGCAAGCTATTGGTATTGAGGTAAAAGTTTCCTTTTAGTTTAAATTCTGTAGTCATGCATTCACATGATTAAAAGACTAAGAAAAATATATTTTTACCATATTATGTTTCTGTAGTTTTCAAATTTGATGTGTTTTCATTTGAGGGTTTTCTGTGTTGAAATGCAGATGAAACTTTATGAAAGAGATCAAAACACTTTTGGTTTCAGAGCTGGAAAAGTATGTTAGTGGCAGCCATCAAGACTGAAAGTTTGCTTTGAACTCAATTTAATTTGGCTACTTGGGTCAGCTGTGAAGTGCAAATTTACTTGTTTAAGTTTCCTTTTTTCTCTCTATGCCCCCTTCTTTTTTAAAAAGAAACATTTAAGATATCTGTTATTAACTTTTGTATCTTTACCTGTAAATAAAAAAATTGTAATGTCTTTGTGGGTCTTTGAGTGTGATATTATAGCAGTAATAATGAGTTAAAGTCTGAAAAATGGTTTGCACTTTAAAGCTAGTGGTTTTATGTTACTGAATTTCCTTCATTTTTCTTTGGAAGGTGGAACTAAATGAAATAGAATCCCGGTGTGAAGAATACCCTTTGACTCGTGCCTTTTGCCAGTTAATTAGTATCCTGGTGGAGAGCTCCTTTCCTTCTAATTTGGGTGCTGGGCTGCGGCCCCCCGGTTTTGACCCTTATTTGCAGTTCCTGCGAGATTCCGTGTTTCTCCGATTCCGTACAAGGGCTTACCGGAGAGCAGCTGAAAAGGTTATGTTCAGAGAGAAACTTTTGTTTCCTTATTTATTTTATTGCTGCTTTTTCTTTTATTAGAGGTATGAGATGGTATAAATTCATTTTAGCTTTTGAAAGTAAAATTTATAGTGTTATACTGACATATCCATGGTCTGCTTGGTTTAAATGTATTAAAAAATACATTCAAGCATTAAAACCAAAGTAATGATCAGTAATTTAATTGATTTATAACAGAGAAGCACACTGCTGGCTTTATGTACGATGATGCTTTGATCATGATTTCAAAGAGGGAAGAGTGTTACTATTTGCTTTATAAAATACAGTACAGCTTAAGAAATGAGGGTTAATATGCATTTTCAAGAACACATCTGGTGCTCACAGCAGGATATGTACACTTCTCACATAAGTTTGATTTGTTTATCCTCAGAAGTCCTTGTTTTCCAACTTTCTGTTCTTAGTTTTTCTCTCAACTTTTTCCCAGTTTCCTCATTTAATTTTCAGATTTGAGTCTGGTTATACCAAAAAAAAAAAAGTGTGCCTCCCTCATAGCTCAGTCGGTAAAGCATCTGCCTGCAGTGCAGGAGACCCAGGTTTGGTTCTTGGGTTGGGAAGATCTCCTGGAGAGGGAAATAGCAATCCAGTCCAGTATTCTTGCCTGGAGAATCCCATGGACAGAGGAGCCTGGTGGGCTACAGTCCATGGGGTTACAAGGGTAGGACATGACTTAACTACTGAACCATCAGCTGTCACCACCAATTTAATTGATATGAAGTCATAGTCATTAAATCCTTAATTGAACAAATTTTGACCAGAATTGAACCAAAAATGATATACCTTTGGCAGCTGGAAACACACTATCTTTTATTGGGATGATTTACGTTAGGGATTGAAATAAGCTTTAACTTGCACACCAATTAATATTGGTTAGTAAGTAGCACTTCTGGGTTGTGGAGTCTTGGCTTAGTGGGAAGGCATATTGTGGTTCATTAGATATATAAGCCTTGGGGAGAGGCTGAGGGAACACTGATGTTTATGCTCATATTTGCTCTGGTTGTAGCACACTCACAACTGAGCTTTTGTATATGTCATCTTATATAATTATAATATTACTGCGAGGCAGGTACTATTAATATTCCCATTTTACAGATGGAGGCTTAGCAAAGTTAAGGAACTTGCCTAAGGTCCAGGACCAGGATTTGAACCTAGGACTCTGATTCCAGATCCAAGCTCATAACCACTAAGCTATGTAAGAGACCCTTTTAGGTTCTGACGTAATTCACTTTAGTCTATAATACTGTTTATTGTTTCACAGAATACCCTTGTGGACAGAATACCTTACAGGGACATTTCTAGTTTATTTTTATAGTTTGCCGTTTTTGAACCTATTGGGTTTATTTGTTGTATTAATGATTAGAAAATAATTTAGTTCATGCTACTTTGGGAAATTAGGAAAATACAGAAAAATATGTGAAGAAATTATATCACCCATAATCTTGTTACCAAAGGAAGGGATAACTGCTTTTATTCTTTTTCGTTTGCATATCTACTTAAATTGAGATAATTAGTGACATTAGCTTATATCCCTTTTTGGCCAATAAACATAGTATTATGAGGATTTTTTCATGCTATTAAAGATTCTTTGAGAAGAGTCTGCATAATCATTACTTGTATCTCACATAGCTTATTTTTCATGCCATATTATTGGACATAGTTTGTTTCTAAGATTTAGTCCCAGATAGCTGAAGTTAATTTTTTTCAATTGCTCTATACGTTTTGCTTCTCATGTGGTTAAAAATCAGCACGAACAGAGGTATATGTTTCACTAAAGGCCTAGTATTACCTTATTAACATGTATTTCCTTATTGGATGAAAGCATTAATAGCAGTCGTGCCTTATTAATAAAAGTCATTTCAGATGGATAATGGATGCTAACAATTGCAGTCTCTTCAACAAAATATTCTGATACTTTTCGGCATTTCTTTTAAATATCTTACTTGCTTTTTCTTAGAAAGGTCAGTATGACCTAAGGGTTTAGAGCTGAGTCAGCCACTCTTTTTCTGTGCGTATTATTTTTCACCCGTGCATTTTTATATTTCTAGCACTGCTGCTCTTCCAGCTACCAATGATCTCCTAACATGTTAGCCTAAGAAAATTTCCCTCAATTTTGTGAATTTATTTCACTAGAAAGTCATTTTTAGGTTTAATTTATATCATTGTATTTTAGAACACTAGCTTGTCACAAAACAGTGCTTTGGTTTATGATAAATAAATATGAACAGTGTTTGAGGCAGCATATATATTTAGTAATCCTAAAGTCCATTATCATGTGGTGATAAACTTTTTTTTTAAATAAATGATTTTGAACAATTTAGAAAAATAGAGAAAAATGAGTAATTAAACAAAATAATTTAAAATTAAGATTGTCTTAGTCCTAGTTTTAAAAATCAGCTTTGATGAAATTGTATTCAGTGGAAATAATGATTAAAGTGATAATTTTAAAAACCGTCATCTACAGTTGCTAGACTCAGCCTTATTAAAATTTTGTGTAGTAGATATTTTTAAACAGTTTAATTTTACTGTCTGTACAGTTAAGTCTGTACAGTATATTTTCCCTTTGGCATAAATATTTTTCCTTGGTGTTACATAGGTTTTAAAAGCATTTAAACAAAGAGGTGAAGATGAGGGCATTTGGAGGAAGCCTACCAGTGATTCTTAACTTTGGCTGGAGCCATGAACACCACTCTGGGAATTAGAAGTGCGGGGCTGGGCCTCCAGCACGTTGGCTGCCAAGCTTTATGGTCTTGGGGAATCATTCAACGCTCTGAGCTTCACTTGCTTCACCTGGAAAATAAGAATTGATGAGATGTTTTCTCAGATCTTGCCCAGCTGAGAGCCTTTGAGAAACTGAATGTTTGATGCTTTTGGAGAAGTGTTCAAACACTTCTGTGTGTGGTTTTCATTATAAGTTGAAATAGATTTATGAACTAAATTTATTTATAAATTTTAATTTATAAATGGAATCCTGTATGGATAGATATTGGGTGCTTTAGATTTGTTAACAAAGCTCAAATATCTGCTGTAGAAATGTTTCTTTTTTAGAAATGTTTCTTTTACTAATTATTTTATACCTGTTTTACCTTGAAAAACTAGCCAGTCCACTGTCCTTTAGCAAAACAAAGCAGAATGAATTGGGCTTTCTGTATTGCTTCGAATAAACAAAGTAGAAAAGGGGCTTCACACATTTTCTGGAGGGAAGTAAGAGGGATGAAAAACTTACCCAGTCTATCACCCAGTTATTGTTACTGAAATATTTGTTTTTCTGTAGTGGGAAGTTGCTGAGGTTGTTTTGGAGGTGTTTTATAAATTGCTCAGAGATTATGAACCTCAACTTGAAGATTTTGTGGATCAGTTTGTGGAACTACAAGGTAATTTAATTCTGTCACTTTCAAACAAAGTGTCAGCTGTTTATAAACCTATTTATAATTTATAAATTACTATATATAAGATGTAAATTACTTCTGGTTATAAATAAATTATAATTTTATATGTTTTGTTACATTGTTTTAGTCATTTTGATTGTTCTAAGCAAGAGAAAATAAAGTAAAATTTCACTGAATGTAAGAGTAAGGACATTGCCTACAGATTAATGAGTTACGTATCAGTGTACCACGTGAACCAGCTACTATGTGCAGATCAGCCCTTTTGGAAATAACCATTGTATATAGTTTATGTCTCTAAATTGAAGCTTGCTTCATTTGTTTAGATACTATTTAATTTACAAATCTCACGTATCATAAAAAGGGTGTGACAAAAATACTAATTCACCATCTCTTGGACTATGTTATGTTCTATTTAGGAGAAGAAATAATAGCCTATAAACCGCCAGGATTTAGTCTGATGTATCACCTTCTGAATGAGTCACCGATGTTGGAGCTTGCCCTTAGTTTACTGGAGGAAGGTGTTAAACAGCTTGATACCTATGCTCCTTTCCCTGGTATGTGCCTGAATGTCTTGAAAACAGTTTTGCTGTTTTTGTCGTGTGTAAATTGAAGCTTTGAAGTAGATGACCTCTGAACTTCTTTTCACCGTGAGATTTTCTCTATATCTACAGTGTTGTTTTAGTGAGTCATACCGTGAAAGTAAATTAAAAGTGAGAGCAGGCTCTCATTATAACTGTCCTACTGCAGGGTCTTTGGTAGGTAATCATAGTTCTGTCCTACAACTGTAACATCTCTAAATTCAAAGTATTTTTTGTTTTGTTTTCTCCATTGTATTTGTAAAAGCACTTACTATAGTGCGTGGTATATGGTGTTCAATAAATTTCATTTACTATTACTATAAGTTATTATTATTTATTTATTTGTTAAATGCTCACTATGCACTTGGCAATTTTAAAAGCTCATTACATGTATTAATATATTTAACCTGTATGAAAGGCCTGTGTGGTAGATGATATTATTTCCATTTACTGAATAAGGAAATTGATGCATGAAGGGGTTTCACGTCTTTCTCCAGGGTCAAGGCTATGATTTGAGCTTAGGTGATTTGACTCCAGAGCCCATGAGTTTTAGGTTGAAAGGTGGCACTATATGTAGCCCTTGTTTATATTTTCTGCCTCTTTATTGTCCACATTTTCCACGATGGTTATGTATTATTCTAACTCAGCTTCTCAGCCTCAGCACCACTGGCATTTTTGACAGAATAGTTCTTTAATGTGGAGGCTGTCCTGTATGTTGTAGACCTCTACCCACTAGATGCCTATACTACATCCCTTGCTGTGACAATTCAAAAGTCTCCAGATATTGCCAGATGTCCTGGGGCCAGACTCACTCCCATCTGAGAACTCTGCTCTAAATAATTAAGGAAAGAATGCAGGAAAAATTACTGAGAAGCCATTGCATTAAACTAATCTGAGTCATAAAAGTTACAGTGACTTGTCTGAGTGAGCAGTTCTATGAAGTTAATTGCTAAAGGTTTGAAAACTTGAGGATTTTTGAATCTGGAACTTATCCTTTTTCTTGTTTTCCTGAGAAATGATTCTGAGTTTCTAAGATTCATGTAGAACTCTCTAACTTTGATTTTGCTCTGTAGGAAAGAAGCACCTGGAGAAAGCAGTGCAGCATTGCCTTGCACTTCTCAATCTTACTCTGCAGAAGGAAAACCTCTTCATGGATCTGCTAAGAGAGAGTCAGCTGGCTCTGATCGTCTCTCCTTTAGAACAGCTATTGCAGGGAATCAATCCCAGAACCAAGAAGGCGGATAACGTGGTGAACATCGCCAGGTGAGTTCCGTGTGTAGGTAGAGAAATGGTGACGTGAATCAGATGGCATTCTAACTTTGATGTCCAAATCTGATCTGATCAGATCCATAAGGCATCACTTAAGCATTTTTTTGGTCTCATTTTATTATTGTCTTCTTTTGTGTCTCTGATTTTAATGACTCTGAACCTTGTAATTTCTTTTTTCTTCTTTCTAATTTATTTTGTGCCCTAAATATTTCAAAGTATAAAATGACATAATCTTAATATTGTCTCCTGTAGGGAAGTTGGATGTTTGGGGAATATAGGGCTGGGGAACAGACTTTTCATGGTGTGTGTTTGAGCCTCTGGTTGTTTGCTGCCAGTGCAGTGTTCTGTAAATGGTGGGCACATCATCCCAGTCTCTGCCTTCAGCTTTACATCATGGCATTCTCCCTGTGTGTGTGACTGTGTCTTCTTTCCCCTTTTTTATAAGGCTGTCAGTCGTTGAGTTAGGGCTCTCCCCAGTGGCCTCATCTTTACTTGGTTAATTATATCTTCAAAGACTCTGTTTCCAAATAAGATCATTCTGGGTTTGGCTATCAACATGTGAATTTTGGGGAAACACGATTCAACCCATAACAAGGTTGCTCAGTCACTTCAGTCATGTCTGACCCTTTGCGACTCTGAACTGTAGCCCGCGAGGCTCCTCTGTCCATGGGATTCTCCAGGCAAGAATACTGGAGTGGGCTGCATGCCCTCCTCCAGGGGTTCTTCCCAACCCAGGGATTGAACCCAAGTCTCCTGTGTCTCCTGCATTGCAGGCAGATTCTTTACCACTGAGCCACCGGTGAAGCCCCCATAACAGGTTACATCTAGTTATTGATAGAATGGGAAACCTTTGTCTAACTTACCAAAAGTGCAGTATGGGTAGGAGAGCCCTGGTTGTGAATGTTCTGTATTGAGTATAGTAAGAAGCAAAAATTTCATCACATTGTTTCTCAAATGTTTTCTTGTTTTAAAGATACCTGTATCATGGCAATACTAATCCAGAATTGGCTTTTGAAAGTGCCAAGATCCTCTGCTGTATCTCTTGCAATTCCAATATTCAGATAAAATTGGTTGGAGATTTCACACATGACCAGGTAACTGATTTTGTTATCACTTTTCTTGTCATTTTTTTGGTACATCCAGAATACATCTTATGCTTGTATGTGGGAAGATTCTGAGGATATGTTTGTATATGATGGATGAAAGTCTACCCATGTCCTGGGCTGTGATTTGTGTTTGGCGATGATACCATTCCCAGGGATACTCTTAATATGTATACTGTAGTATGTGATTATACTCTTTATTATAGTGTGTAACTGTATGTATGGCCTAATGAGACCGCTTAATGCGTTCCCACGAGCGCGTTAAAGGGCTGATCGGTTTGTAAGTGCACCTTCTGTTTGTTTTTCGTGTCCGTTTCACTCCTCCTCAGTGGCCTCTGTGCTGAGTGAGCCTCTGCGATTTTGATTTCACTGCTGTGAGTTGTCTGCTTCTGTGGTTTTGTTGTTGTTGTTGTTTAGTTGCTAACTCATGTCCAAGTCTTTGTGACCCTGTGGACTATAGCATGCCTGACTCCGCTGTACATAGGATTTCCCAGGCAAGAATATTGGAGTGAGTTGCCATTTCTTTCTCCAGGGGATCTCCCACTACACAGGGGTGGAACCTGTGTCTCCTGCATTGGCAGTCAGATTCATTACCACTGAGCTGCCAGGGAGGCCTCTGTGGCTTTTTGGTGACCCACTGTTGTGTCACTTCATTTGATACACTGTAGAGTGTTTTGCTGCTGCTACTGCTAAGTCGCCTCCGTCGTGTCTGACTCTGCAGTCCCGCACAGAGCAGCAGCAGCAGCGGCAGCAATGTTTTAGATGTTTTCCTCTTTTAGTCTGGTTCTCTTTCTATTCACTGAATTGCTATAATTAGAGAGTCTGTTATGTTTCTTTCTCTTTATAGACATTCCTCCCCTGTGTATTTTATGCTGGAAATCACTGCACTAACTAGTTGAGAACCACTATTTATAGTAAATTTTAGATGGCTAATGTTTTTGGATGAAGTTCATGAAGCCACATAATTAATTAGAAGACTTTGGATGCAGATTTTCAGTTCATTGGTGTTCGAGTTTGAGTTATTACCAGTTTCAGTATCCTGCTAGAGTTCTTAAGGACTTCCCAGGTGGCTCAGTGGTAAAGAATATGCCTGCCAAACAGGAGACATGGGTTCAACCTCTGGGGAGAATCCCATGGACAGAAGCCTGGAGGGCTATAGTCTGTGAGGTTGCAAAGAGTTAGACATGACTTAGCGTATACACACACACACACACACACATAGAGTTCTTAAAGGAGATAGAGTAGTATCTAATCTCTCAGCCCAGAAATGTAAAACTGGTGTAAGTAATACATTTCTAAAGAGAAAAAATGAGAATTTTGTATCTTAGTTAAGATCAGTAGCATGGATATATAATAAAGAGGTTATGAAATAGCAATTTAATGTTATTGTTTTTAAAAGCTAGTCTGATTCTTTGGGAAAGAAAATTACTGAAGCAAATTTTAAAGGCAGTAAACTTTAAAAGTTTTTGTTTCTTAAATCATTTGTCTTTATGTGTTTTTGGCTTTGCTGGGTTTTCTCTGCTTTGTGCGGGCTGTCTCTAGTTGCGGAGAGTAGGGGCTGCTCTTTGTTGTGACGCACAGGCTTCTCGTTGCGGTGGCTTCTCTTGTGCAGCACTGGCCCTGGGTGCATGGGCTTCAGCAGTTGCAGCATGTGGGCTCAGGAGTTGTGGTGTGCAGGCTCTAGTAGTTGCCACTCATGGGCCTTAGAGCGTGGGTTCAGTAGCTGTGGCACACAGGCTCAGTTGCTCCGTGGCATGTGGGATCTTCCCGGGCTAGGAATCAAACCTGTGTGCCCGACATTGGCAGACAGATCGTATCCACTGCTCTACCAGTGAAGTCCTCTTTAGTTATTTCTATAGCAAGCTAAATGGCACTCAGTTAAGGAACTGAGTTTTTTATTAATTAAAAATGTAGCTAAAACCTAATACTTTCCTTGGAGCAGATTTGCCTTTTGTCTTTATAGCCAAGCATTTATAATTATATATCATATTTATCATAGTTTCTCTAATACTTAGAACCTTTTAATAAATTGTCATTTTAAAATCTTTATATGATTTCAGAGTGTAAGTCAGAAGCTGATGGCTGGTTTTGTAGAGTGTTTGGATAGTGAAGATACAGAAGAATTTGTACGTCTAGAAGAGGGTATGTCTTAGACTAACATGTATTTTTTATTTTATGTACATAAAACTGTTGAATGGCTAGTGGTGACATAAGGGAATTTTGAGAATTTGCTAGCATAACAATAAGACTTTTGGGAAACTTCTTAAATCTGAACTTAATGTAATGACTAATCAAGTAAACTAAAGCTAAAGAAAACATCTGAGGTTTNTCCGTGGCATGTGGGATCTTCCCGGGCTAGGAATCAAACCTGTGTGCCCGACATTGGCAGACAGATCGTATCCACTGCTCTACCAGTGAAGTCCTCTTTAGTTATTTCTATAGCAAGCTAAATGGCACTCAGTTAAGGAACTGAGTTTTTTATTAATTAAAAATGTAGCTAAAACCTAATACTTTCCTTGGAGCAGATTTGCCTTTTGTCTTTATAGCCAAGCATTTATAATTATATATCATATTTATCATAGTTTCTCTAATACTTAGAACCTTTTAATAAATTGTCATTTTAAAATCTTTATATGATTTCAGAGTGTAAGTCAGAAGCTGATGGCTGGTTTTGTAGAGTGTTTGGATAGTGAAGATACAGAAGAATTTGTACGTCTAGAAGAGGGTATGTCTTAGACTAACATGTATTTTTTATTTTATGTACATAAAACTGTTGAATGGCTAGTGGTGACATAAGGGAATTTTGAGAATTTGCTAGCATAACAATAAGACTTTTGGGAAACTTCTTAAATCTGAACTTAATGTAATGACTAATCAAGTAAACTAAAGCTAAAGAAAACATCTGAGGTTTGAGATACAAGTTTTATATTTTTCAGTTTGACCCATGGTAACTTTTTATTGTTTTATTATTTCCACATTTAGGCTCAGAACTTGAAAAGAAATTAGCTGGAATCCGTCATGAAACAAGAATCCACATCTTGAATCTTCTCATTACCTCTCTGGAACGCAATCCACCCAATCTCGCTCTCTACCTGTTGGGCTTTGAATTAAAGAAACCCGTCAGTACCACGAACCTCCAAGACCCAGGTATCGCCACAAGACACATAGCCATTTATTTTTTTTTTTCATACTTGTCACTAAATGGCTATGTATTGAATTCTGAGCTCGTGGGATAATTCACTGAAAGAAATAATGTATGAAAAATTATGTGACAGGTTGATTTTTGGGGGATTTAGATGAAGTCTGGACAAATTAAGCCTTGGAAAATTAGTATTTAATAAATTTTCTCTATCAGTATTTGAAACAGTATTTACAGTAGAGTGTATGTGTACAAAACTTTAAGTTTTATAAATGTATTCTAAGGTTTTTAATGCCAAAATTTGAAAAGAGAAGCTGAATTTTCTTTTGGTTTCATGCAGGAGTGTTAGGTTGTCCTCGGACCTGCCTTCACGCCATCTTGAACATCTTGGAGAAGGGAACTGAAGGGAGAACAGGCCCACTGGCAGTGAAGGAGTCCCCTCAACTCGCTGAGCTATGTTACCAGGTATATAGGGGGCTGGACTTTGTAGCACCCATGAGAAGAAGGTTATGCTCGAATCCATGACAGATATGCAAGTACCACAGTAGGACTGAATTGAAATGAGTTCATCTAGTGGTTTGACCAGTCTTTCATTTATGGGTAAAATCCAGAAAGCACAAACTCAAGATCTTATAGATCTACAAGATCCTGTATGTTGATTTCTTGAAAAATAAGGAATGGATTTAGACGTGCTGATACAGAAATTTTCCAAGGATGCTGTGTTTCAAGTTGTTTCTTTTTGGTGGAGAGAGTAGTGGATTAGGGTCAGAAGACCTCTGGTTCCTATCTCTGCCCCTTAACTAGCTAAGTCACCTTGGGTCTGCCATGAAACTTCTCTCAGTTTTTAAATTTGTGAAATGGGCTATGGTGAGACTTTAATGAGAATGCAAGAATGTAAGTGAAAGTACTTTTTAAAAACCATGAGCATTATACATATAACTATATGTAAGGTGGTAGATAGTCAAATTAGTGTAAGTTTAACTTTAGTGAGAATTGTTGTTTTACTTGTGTTTTTTTTTTTAATTTCTTGTTTTCTTTACATCATAAGTATTTTAAGAACTAGACTTTATAAGATACAACTAATTTCTCAATTTAAGTGACACCCTGATTCTCATTTTCATGGTAAGAAATGTATCATTAACTTCTAGTAACCTGGAGATTTTTCTTATTCTTCTGTTTTTCTTTTTGTTATTCTTTACTGTCTTCTTCTATCCTCTGTCTCTCCAAACCTCACTTTTCAGTACTACAGCTCGGTCTTTCTGTGAATCCCTTAATGAGGGAACAAACTTGATGTATATTTTAGCATAGTGTTACTGATTTTGATGTACTTAGGTAGAAGCAATTGATAAGGTTAATCATCTGGGTTAAAGGAGTTAGGCAGGTGTAAGAAACACAAGCTGGAATCAAGATTGCCGGGAGAAATATCAATAACCTCAGATACGCAGATGACACCACNTATGCAGGTCAGGAAGCAACAGTTAGAACTGGACATGGAACAACAGACTGGTTCCATATAGGAAAAGGACTACATCAAGGCTGTATATTGTCACCTTGCTTATTTAACTTCTGTACAGAGTACATCATGAGAAACACTGGGCTGGAAGAAGCACAAGATGGAATCAAGATTGCCGGCAGAAATAGCAATAATCTCAGATATGTAGATGACACCACCCAAAGCCTCTTGATGAAAGTGAAAGAGGAGAGTGAAAAAGTTGGCTTAAAGCTCAACATTCAGAAAACGAAGATCATGGCATCTGGTCCCATCACTTCATGGGAAATAGATGGGGAAACAGTNACATCATGAGAAACACTGGGCTGGAAGAAGCACAAGATGGAATCAAGATTGCCGGCAGAAATAGCAATAATCTCAGATATGTAGATGACACCACCCAAAGCCTCTTGATGAAAGTGAAAGAGGAGAGTGAAAAAGTTGGCTTAAAGCTCAACATTCAGAAAACGAAGATCATGGCATCTGGTCCCATCACTTCATGGGAAATAGATGGGGAAACAGTGGAAACAGTGTCAGACTTTATTTTTGGGGGCTCCAAAATCACTGCAGATGGTGATTGCAGCCATAGAATTAAAAGACGCTTACTCCTTGGAAGGAAAGTTAAGACCAACCTAGACAGGGTATTCAAAAGCAGAGACATTACTTTGCCAACAAAGGTCTATCTAGTCAAGGCTATAGTTTTTCCAGTAGTCGTGTATGGATATGAGAATTGGACTGTGAAGAAAGCTGAGTGCTGAAGAATTGATGCTTTTGAACTTTGGTGTTGGAGAAGACTCTTGAGAGTCCCTTGGACTGCAAGGAGATCCAACCAGTCCATTCTAAAGGAGATCTGTCCTAGGTGTTCATTGGAAGGACTGATGTTGAAGCTCAAACTCCAGATCTTTGGCCACCTGATGCAAAGAGATGACTCATTTGCAAAGACCCTGATGCTGGGAGGGATTAGGGGCAGGAGGAGAAGGGGACGACAGAGGGTGAGATGGCTGGATGGCATCACTGACTCAATGAACGTGAGTTTGAGTGAACTCCGGGAGATAGTGATGGACAGGGAGGCCTGGCGTGCTGTGATTCATGGTGATGGGGTGGCAAAGAGTCAGACACGACTGAGTGACTGAACTGAAGAGCACTCCAACAACTGAATAACAAAGGCATTTGTCATCTGCCTCTACTGAGATGGAACCCCATGTGGCTATACCTGTTGACCTTCAACAACCCCTGCGGGAGTTCACGGTGAAGTGAGGCACTCTGTGCTCCAGGGAATTTGGTGGGACAGGTCTTTAGATAGTTGGATTTTTTAGGAACAGATTTCATGATATCAATCCTTGCATCTCCTCATGTCTAGAGAAACACTAAATCCCTTCATGGTGACATTAGATCCTCACGACTAACGAAAACCTTTTGTAAAATGAGTGCTTCATGGGGTTGAACTCCCCTTTCACCAAAACCTTGTGTATTGACTTTTCCCCACTGCCACTTTGGAGCAGTCTCTCAGAGCTGTCTGAGATGCTGCCTCCCAGGCTGAGTCCTCATTTTGCCCCAAATAAAGCTTAACTCACAACTCTCAAGTTATATATATATATATATTTTTTTTAGTCAACAACCTTTATACAGGTTTCTTAGGAGGCAGGTAAGGTGGTCTGGTATTCCCATCTCTTTAAGAATTTTCCAGTTTGTTGTAATCCACACAATCAAAGGCTTTAGCGTAGTCAATGAAGCAGAAACAGATGTTTTTCCTGGAATTCTTTCCCTTTTTCTATGATCCAACATATGTTGGCGATTTGATCTTTAGTTCCTGTGCCTTTTCTAAATCCAACCTAAACAACTGGAAGTTCTCGATTCATGTACCACTGAAGCCTGGNAATCCACACAATCAAAGGCTTTAGCGTAGTCAATGAAGCAGAAACAGATGTTTTTCCTGGAATTCTTTCCCTTTTTCTATGATCCAACATATGTTGGCGATTTGATCTTTAGTTCCTGTGCCTTTTCTAAATCCAACCTAAACAACTGGAAGTTCTCGATTCATGTACCACTGAAGCCTGGCTTGGAGAATTTTGAGCATTACTTTGCTAACATGAAATGAGTGCAATTGTACGGTAGTTTGAACATTCTTTGTCATTGACTTTCTTTGGGATTGGAATGAAAATTGACCTTTTCCAGTCCTGTAGCCATGCTGACTTTTCCATATTTGTTGGCATACTGAGTGCAGCACTTTCACAGCATCATCTTTCAGGATTTGAAATAGCTTAGCTGGATTTCCATCACCTCCACTAGCTTTGTTCATAGTGATGGTTTCTAAGCCCCACTTGACTTCACATTCCAGGATGTCTGGCTCTAGGAGAGTGATCACACCATCGTGGTTATCTGGGTCATTAAGATCCTTTTTGTACAGTTCTGTGTGTTCTTGCCACCTCTTCTTAATATCTTCTCCTTCTGTTAGGTCCATTCCATTTCTGTCTTTTATTGTGCCCATCTTTGACCTTCAGTAGATATGGAAAATCCCATGGACAAAGGAGCCTGGTGGGCTGCAGCCCATGGGGTTGCGAAAGAGTGGAATATGACTTAGCCACTGAACAACAGCAGCAGCAGCAAGGGCATTCAACAGATATGAGGGCTGGCATGTGGCTCAGGGAAAGAGCGGTGGGTAACATGGAACCATGGCCCCAGAGTAGGGAGGACATTTTGAGGAAAGACGATCAGGTCCACTTTGGACACTCTGAACCCAAAGGGCCTGGGTGGCGGGCATCTGGGGAGAGACTTCCAAAGGGGGTTGGACCCTGGAGTGACATTCCAGATAACTCTGCATTGATCTCTCTTCCATATGACCAAGGGAACCAGAAGTTCCTGTTGGAGATTGGCCTGATTACAGACTTCCTGTTGCCAGAAGACAACAAACTTCCTGTCGCTGGAAGACGACCATATGCTTCCCTGCAGCTTCTCCAGACAGAGCCTGAGCACCATCCAGACTCTGCTGCAACAGCCATTTGCAGTGTTTGTGGTCAGCTGGGTCAGCTGGTGCATGGGCCCAAGGCCAAGGGTCAAGGTCTCCAGTTGGACATTCCTCTGCCTAGAAGCCCCTTCATTAAAGCCACTTAGCAACCAAATGACAAGCGATCAGGGATTGTCTTGCTGAGGAGGCCCAGGGAGAGCTTGTCTGTCATCAGTCAGGCCTCCCTCCAGGGCTAGGACTCCAGGTACAAAGACAGAAACCTTGGCAAAGCTGACGTTGTGCCCCACTGTGGTGACCTTCAAACTTGGGGTTGGAAAGGTCAGCTTGGGACCATGATTTCAGGTAGAGGCCAAGACTGTGTAAGTATGCAGCCCCGCTTCCATGTGGGACTCTGGGCAAAAGGAAATAGTTATTCCTGCATTTTACCTGTTTTATTTTTGAAAGAATCATTTTACTTTTCATTTGCAGAAATACAGGAAAGATAGTACAAAAGCATTCTGTAAACCCCACAGTCCATTTTCCCTACTCCGTCTTACATCCGTATAGTACATATGTTACAGTTATAGAAGCAGTGGTGGTTGATAAGTTTTATTTAAAATGTTTTTAAATTTATTTACTTTTTAATTGAAGGATAATTGCTTTACAGAATTTAGTTGTTTTCTGTCAAAACTCAACATGAATCAGCCATAGGGAAAAAAGTTTTTTTTTTTTATATAGACCTTTTTAAAATGCCTTGTTGAATTTGATACGTTATTGCTTCTGGTCTCTTTTTGGTTTTTGGGCCACCAGGCCTTTGGGAGTTTAGCTCCCCAGTCAGGGATCAAACCCACATCCCCTGCATTGGAAGACAAAGTCTTAACTGCTGGACTGCCAGGGAAGTCCTGACAGCAGTATTATTAACTGAAGTCCATGCATTATTTGTATCTTCTCAGTTTTTCCCTAATGTCCTTTTCCTGCCCCAGGAGCCCCACATGACACTTTATCCTCACGTCTCTTTAGGCCCCTCTGGGCTCAGACAATTTCTAAGCTTTCTTTTTTTTAATTAAAAAATTATTTTAAGTCGAAGGATAATTGCTTTATAATATTGTGATGGTTTCTGCCATATATCAACATGAATCCGCCATAGGTATACATCTGTCCCCTCCCTCTTGACCCTCCCTCCCACCGCCCTCCCCATCCCATGCCTCCAGGTTGTCACAGAGCCCTGGGCTGAGCTCCCTGTGTCATGCAGCAAATTCCCACGGGCTGGCTGTTTTACATACGGTGGTGTATATGTTTCCGTGCTGGTCTGCTATTCCCCGCACCCTCCCTTCCTGCCAACCCCCGTCCCGATGTCCACAGCCTATTCTCTATGCCTGTTCTCAGGCTTTCTCAGTTTTGATGATTTGACAGTTTGGAGCCAGGGGTTCTGTAGAGTTGCCTTCACTTGGGATTTTTCTGGTGTTTTTCCCATGGTTGGGGTAGATTTTGGAGAGAAGGACCATAGAGGGTACAAGTCTCTCTCATCACACGTGTGTCCGGGGCACGTGCTGTCAGTGTGGGCTGTCACTGTGGCATTGACCTTGATCACCTGGGTGGCAGTCAGGTCTCCACCATAATGTTACCTTCTTCTTCCCTTTCTGTGCTGTGCCATCTGGAAGGAAGTCACTATTTACAGCCCACACCTAAGGGCTCTTCAGATGGTGCTAATGGTCAAGAACCCACCTGTCAATGCAGGAGACACAAGATGAAGGAGGAAACAGAACAAGCAGGACTCCATCCTCGGCCGGAGTCCTTGGGCATCGTTGAGCTATATGCCCAGTATCTATGGAAACGAAATACCAACTGGAAAACCCCCCTGGATGGAAGAGCCCCGAGGCTCATACCTAGACTCTCTATCGCCTAAAAGAATGTCCTAACTATCTATGTAACCAAATAGAATCATAAATTATATTATGCTTATTGGGGTGTGACGACAGGCTTATTGATAATTGTCCCCTGTTAACTACCTAGGCTTAAGGCATAAAAATCACGGGTTTAAAGCATACGAATCACAGGTTAACTTTAATTGTATCTTTCTTTTCAGAGAATTTGGGAAGGTGGGTTTGAGCACGTACACTTAGAGTATACAAAGTTTTCACAAAACTGCCCGGGGTCCTTGGCTAAGAGGAGACTCTGCCTTGGCCCCGCTGGTGTTATAAACTGCACTCCGCTATCTGCATTGTCCTTCTGAGTGAATTTGTTTCCTGGAACTCGTGGCTACAACATAGAGATATAGGTTTCCTCCCTGGGTTGGGAAGATCCCCTGGAGCAGGACACGGAAACCCACTCCAGTATTCTTGCCTGGAGAATCCCATGGACAGAGGACCCTGGCAGGTTACAGTCCATAGGGTTGCAAAGAGTCGAACATGACTGAAGCGACTTAGCACACAACTAAATCATGGGAGTCATATTCCACTTCCTCAAGGGTGGATCATTTGTGTAAATTGTTTGGGATTCTTCTGCCTTGGGGATTTGTCTCGTCTCCTTCATTTATTTATTTATGGATCACATGTCTATATTAGTTCCCAGACCAGGAACTGAACCTGGGCTGTCAGCAGTGAAAGTGCGGAGTCCTAATGACTGGAGTGTTGGGAAATCTCTGTGGGTGATTTTTCTTTTCGTGGTTAATATTAGGAGGATAATGTAAGACACAAGCGGAGAAGGAAATGGCACCCCACTCCAGTACTCTTGCCTGGAAACTCTCATGGATGGAGGAGCTTGGTGGGCTGCAGTCCATGGGGTTGCTAGGAGTCGGACACGACTGAGCGACTTCACTTTCATTTTTCACTTTCCACTTTCATGCATTGGAGGAGGAAATGGCAACCCACTCCAGTGTTCTTGCCTGGAGAATCCCAGGGACAGGGGAGCCTGGTGGGCTATCATCTATGGGATTGCACAGAGTTGGACACGCCTGAAGCGACTTAGCAGCAGCAGCAGCAGCAACGTAAGACACTAAAGAAACAAATGCCATAAAGAACAGGAAGGCCATCCACAATCCTGCTTCCTTCTCTTAACTGCTTTGTTTCTGTTTATGAAACTGTTGTAGCCACGAGTTCTGGGAAACAAACTCACTCAGAAGGACAATGCAGATAGCTGAGTGCAGTTTATTACATCAGTGGGCCCAAGGCAGAGTCTCCTCTTAGACCAGGACCCCGACCAGTTTTTGTGAAAACCTTATATACCCCAAGTGTATAAGGTTCCCTGAAACTAGTCTGAACAAAGGAAAAAGAAAGATACAATCAAAGTTAACCCGTGACTCATGCCTTAAGCCTAGGTAGTTAACTGTGGACAATTATCAATAGGCCTGTGGTCATACCCCAATAAGCATAATAGAATGTATGATTCTATTCGGTTACACAGATAATTAGGGTATTCTTTTAGGCAACAGAGAGCCCTGGGGCTCTTCCTCCCAGGGGCCTGGTTTTCATATATATATATATATACGTTTAGCTCAAAGTCCACAGTCCGGCCCAAGATGGAGTCCTGCCTTCAAGATAGAGCCTTTTCTGTTTCCTCCTTCAAAACTACACAGGTATTTCACTGCATTGACAAGACACCTCTCTTTGGGACACTGAGGTGTTTTCAGTTATGAATGGGCATGTGTGGGCAGCAGAAGACGTTGGCCTGCTTGTAGGAAGGTGCTGGCCTGGGGGCGATTCTGCTCCCATTTGCAATGGCTAGAGAGGGTTTTGGTTGTCACGGTGAGTGGGTAACGGGCAGGAAGGCCAGAGGTCCCCAAGCAGTGGGGGTAAATAAACTACAAGTGGCAGACACCCTGCCTTGAGCTAATCAATGTGTTTTTCTTATTTCTTACGTGCAACGTTGCAACGTAAGACACTAAAGAAACAAATGCCATAAAGAACAGGAAGGCCATCCACAATCCTGCTTCCTGGCACAATCCTGCTTCCTGGAAGGAAGGCCTTCCTGTTCTTTATGGCATTTGTTTCTTTAGCGTCTTACGTTGCTGCTGCAACATAAGAAATAAGAAAAACACATTGATTAGCTCAAGGCAGGAAATGTTTGTCTTAAGCTATGTTAATCAAAGTATGTAGTTGCTTTAAAATTTGCCTTTCTGCAAAGTGGTTCCACCTAAGACTAACTTTTTTCTTTTCCCAAACCCTGGGCTGACAGTGGCTCAACAAACCAGTATTCCTATCAATTGTTTTATGGCTGGGGGATGGCACACCTTGGGCCGTCCTATCTGTTGTGGGAGAGGGGCCTGGTGAAACTCCCTCAGCCTTGAGGTGTCTCTTATCTGATTCAGTTCAGTTCAGTCGCTCGGTCGTGTCCGACTCTTTGCAACCTTATGAACTGCAGCACACTAGGCCTCCCTGTCCATCACCAACTCCTGGAGTCCATCCAAACCCATGTCCATTGAGTTGGTGATGCCAACCAACCATCTCATCCTCTGTCATCCCCTTCTCCACCTGCCCTCAATCTTTCCCAGGATCAGGGTCTTTGCAAATAAGTCAACTCTTCGCATGAGGTGGCCAAAGTATTGGAGTTTCAGCTTCAACATCAGTCTTTCCAATGAATACTCAGGACTGATCTCCTTTAGGATGGACTGGTTGGATATCCTTGCAGTTCAAGGGACTCTCAGGAGTCTTCTCCAACACCACAGTTCAAAAGCATCAACTCTTCGGTTCTCAGCTTTCTTTATACTCCAACTCTCTCATCCATACATGACCACTCTAAAAACCATAGCCTTGGCTAGACAGACCTTTGCTGACAGAGTAATGTCTCTGCTTTTTAATATGCTGTCTAGGTTGGTCTTAACTTGCCTTCCAAGGAGTAAGCGTCTTTTAATTTCATGGCTGCAGTCACCATCCGCAGTGATTTTGGAGCCCAGAAAAATAAAGCCACTGTTTCCCCATCTCTTTGCCTTGAAGTGATGAGACCAGATTCCATGATCTTCGTTTTCTGAATGTTGAGCTTTAAGCCAACTTTTTCACTCTCCTCTTTCACTTTCATCATGAGGCTCTTTAGTTCTTCTTCACTTTCACCCTAATAGCTTTCTAACAGACATAAAACACCTTGCTAAAAACTAGCAAGGGGGCACTCCTTCTGTCCCCTTCTGATGTCTGTGGCAGAAGCTTTCCCTATCTCATTATACTTTAATGAAACTTTGCTACACAAAAAGCTCCAAGTATCAAGCCTTGTTCCTGAGGTCCCGAAGCGAAATCTTCTCCTTTGATCATGAATACGACACCGTTCACCCTAAGCTATCAACAAGTGGGAAGGGAAATGCCCTGGCATCTAGCAAGTGGAGGCCAAGGCTGATGTTCAACATCCTGTAGTATACAGGACGCCAGCCCCACCACCACAGCAGGTGCTGGGTCTGATCAGGGCTGAGGGTGAGAAGCACTGCCCTGGAAGGTCTTAGGTGCTGCTTAGGAGTCAGTTGTTCTTTAGTTGCTAAGTCGTGTTGTTGTAGCCACGTGTTCTGGGAAACAAACTCACTCAGAAGGACAATGCAGATGGTGGAGTGCAGTTTATTACACCGGCGGGCCCAAGGCAGAGTCTCCTCTTAGCCACGGACCTCAGCCAGTTTTTATGAAAACCTTGTATACCCTAAGCATAGGTGCCCAAACCCACCTCCCCAAATTCCCTGAAACCAGTCCGAACAAAGGAAAAGAAAGATACAATCAAAGTTAGCCTGTGATTCATATGCCTTAAGCCTGACAATTATCAATAAGCCTGTGGTCATACCCCAATAAGCATAACAGAACTTATGGTTCTATTCGGTTACACAGATAATTAGGTTGTTCTTTTAGGCATGGAGAGTCTCGGTACGAGCCCTGGGGCTCTTCCTTCCAGGGGCCTGGTTTTCCAGTTGGTATGTCGTTTCCATAGATACTGGGCATAGAGCTCAAAGTCCACCGTCCAGCCCAAGATGGAGTCCTGCTTTCAAGACAGAGCCTGTTCTGCCCATTTCCTCCTTCAGTGTCCGACTCTTTTGTGACCTTACGGACTATAGCTGGCCAGGTTCCTCTGTCCATGGAATTTCCCAGGCCAAAATACTGGAGTGGGTTGCCATTTTCTTCTCCAGGGGATCTTTCAGACCCAGGGATCGAATCCCCTTCTCCTACATTGACAGCAGATTCTTTGCCACTGAGCCACGAGGGAAGCCTTTAGTTAGACCTGATCTTAAATTCTGCCTTGGCTCTGGACCAACTACTTCACCTTGCTGAGACTGTGCTTTCTTATAGAATGAGTGTGATATCAACTCCATCCCAAGTCATTATGAGAAAGAAATAAATCAATGTATCAAAAGTGTTTAGCCCGGGGGCTTTCCCGGTAGTTATGTATTCACCTTGCAATGCAGGGGACATGAGTTCGATCCCTGGTCAGGGAACTAGAGTCCCACTTATGTGGGAGCAACTAAACCCACACACCATGACTAGTGAGCCCACGTGCCACAACTAAGACCTGATGCAGACAAATAAAATATATATTTTTCAAGGGCTTGTTTCAATGTCCAGTGCCTTCTGACTACCCTGTGAGAATTCATCTTTGTCATTGTTTGATGGTAAGTTTTGGGTTCAGGTGAATTCTCTCCTTTGATTCAGTTCCCAGAAACGGGATCACTGGGTCCCACAGGATGTGCGTCTCCTTGGCTCTTGCTTTCCCTGGAGAGGAATCCAGAATTTAATCTGTGGCCTGTCCCCGAGTGGATTCTTGTCCCTCTGAGCATGTCACAGTCATTCTTGCTTTCCTTCCTGCTCCTTCCCTGATTCCCTGTTCCATCAGGTCATCCCTCTTCTGTAAGGCACACCAACTCCAGAGTGTCCTCCACCCGCCATGGACATTTTCCCGGGTCCACAGTTCCATCAGCACCCTTTTCTCGGTCCCAGGACTGAGTGTGGGTGTTGAAACCATGTTCCTTGTTGCAAGAGGTCACTGAAAGGAAGTGACCACAGGTTGGCCTGAGAGCTGGACCAGGGCATTTGGAGGCTCCATATCCTTTCCTTTATCCTCGGCATGTGTACCCTGCACACTTTTTCTTTTTAAAAAAACTGTTTATTTTTGCTGCACTGGGTCCTTTGTTGCTTCGTGTGGGCTTTTCTCTAGTTGTGGCAAGTGGGCCCTACAACAGGCTTCTCGAGGTAGCTCCTCTTCTTGCGGAGCACAAGCTCTAGGCACGTGGGCCTCAGTAGTTGCGGCAGGTGGGCCCTAGAGCGAGGGTTTAGCAGTTGTGGCGCACAGGTTTACTTGCTCTGCGGCATGGTGGATCTTCCCAGACCAGGGATCAAAACCATGTCCCCTACATTAGTAAGAGGATTCCTACCCACCGTGCCACCAGGGAAGCCCCTGCCTGCTTTTCTTACTTCAAGTCACTTCTAGACACAACCTTGAGAGTGATGCATTTTTGAGACCCTCTGGATGATATATTTGACTGTATCCCATTAACGTCTCTGTATAAAATCCATGGACAGAGGAGCCTGCAGTCCATAGGGTCACAGAGAGTCGGTCACAGCTGAGTAACTGAACACACTCACACACATACACCGTAAGCTTCTGGTGGATGGGTGCAGAGATCTAATCTCCGCAGCCACCCCTAATAAGCTCATATGCAAGTTCTCTTGCTTATCAAGCTTGCCACCTATCCATCTGGAGTGGTCTAAGTCTCCCTCCCATCTCCCCTTACCCTCCATCTTCAAGGAGTGGTTTCAGATTTCACTCCAGGAATTCCAGAGGTTAGAAAACAACAACTGGCAAGCCAGCCAGGCGACTGAAAGAAATGGGCCTTAGGAAAGAGGCATCTTCCAGGAAATTCCAGATTGGCTGTTGACCTCTTGGTAGGGAGGAGTGGCCCATATGTTGGATGCTTATGGACCTCTGTGTGAATACAGAGATGTCCTGAAAACACCATCTGGTGTAACATGTTTGAGGAACCATTTAGAGCGCACTTCAGCAGAGAAGGGAGATGAATGGCTGCCGCTGGGGGCCACTGAGGCCCAACCAGATGCTGAAACTTGAGTCAGAAGTTGGAGGAAGAGCTGAGGTTAGAGAAGGATGTGAGCTTGTCCACCACCCTGCTACCTTGGGGCTAATGGACAAGGTGGTAGAGAACAGGATGCTCGGTTGCAGAACTGAGAATTGAGCGTGCTGTTTTGCAAAGCTAGGAGTGTGCAAGCTGCCTCAGATCAAGGTTGGAGCACTTGTAACACAAGGCGGGACCCCTGAGAAAGCGAGGAGTGTGAAGGCGAGGCTGTTTTGGTGATTGACAGTGAAACAGATGAAGCGCCCTGTGCTTTTGGACCCCTAAGACCAAGGAAAGCAAAATCACAGCAACAACAAACCCAGCCAGTGGGGCAGCCCCCAGTTTATGAAGTGTTTATGGTAAGACAGTACATGCCTGCTGAGCTTACCGATGCAGCAGCTGAGAAAACTGATGAAAGGAACCTTATTTACAGTGGACTGTGGAGGCTGGAAAGACACGCTCTCACGCCTTAGCCCTCAGCGGCAATTCTGCAACAGAAAGAGATGGTACCTCTGCATCTCCAAGGGGAAGATGCTACTTTGCTACTCAGCAGGAGGAAGGAAGGCTTTCTCCTTGCCTGGCAACAGTCCAACCAATGAGAGACTGTCACAACTCAGCCAATGATAAACCACTACACTTTGAAATCCCAGCGTTCTCCAACGGATTCTTCATTTATAACAGCCCTTCCTAACTTCCCCTTCTCCAGGAAAGAGCATTTCTCTCCTATGTTCTCCAGACTTGCCTGTGGTCCTCCATAGATTGCATGTCCCCGATTGCAGTTCTTTGCTGTTCCCAAATAAGCCCATTTTGTTGGTAAAATCATTGGCTGCTTTATTGTTTTAGATCAATTATTACTTCTGAGAAATGGGGTCCAGAGGAGATCCCTGGTAACTCTGGGGTTGTTGAGCAAACAGGTGCTTGTACCCACAGAGCCCACTGAACTCCCTGCTTCCTGCCAACCATTGAGTTTGAGGGTAAGTTTTCTCCTGGATTCAAACTCTGGCCTTTTTTGCATTTTGAAACTTTCCAGCGTTTCCAGGCTTTATTAAAAAAAAAAATTTTTTTTTGATGGTTTCATCCCTTCTGTTAAAGGCTTTGTCTTTTCTGTGAGGACTAATTTATCACATTGGCTTGCATTTTTTCTCCTGGAACTATGCTAGTTCTCAGTCTAATTCCTTCTGGCTGTTCCTGTTGAAACTGCTGTTTAGGAATTTTTCCTTTTGTTCTAGAGAAAAACCTCCAAGAAATGGGATTCCAGTCACCTAAATGCTTTGAGGGTGCCCACACCCTCCTTCAGGGACCCCCTCCCTAGTCAGCTGTATGTTTAAAAACCACAGTCCCCCCTCATGCCCATTTCTAACTAAACAGACTGACTTAACGAAAAAGAATTTAGAACACTGGTGGCCATTATGGGAAACTTGAATTCCTCAGACTTATCTTCTTGAAAGCAGATTTGACAGCCAAGACTGAAAAACTGTCCAACCTGAATGGGATGCCTATTTTCATTGGCATTTTCCAGGCTTCCAAATGTTATCAGGAGTCTAAAACAGCTTCTGTGGAAAATATAATTTTTAAATTAACTGAGGCAAACAAATAACTAAAGACAAAAACTGTGAGGATGCTTTTCCACCCTCCCTCATCTTCTTTGGTTCCAGGTGTCATCTTGTGCTCAGGCCCAGCCTCTGGTGCCATCTTCCTTTTTTTTTCCCTTGAAACTATTTCCATCTTCTCTGTACCCATTCTTCCTATTCTTTGGCTTCCCTGGTGGTTCAGCTGGTAATAAAAATCCTCCTGCAATGTGGGAGATCTGGTTTCGATCCCTGGGTTGGGAAGATCCCTGGGTCGTGAAGAAAGGAAAGGCTACCCACTCCAGTATTCTGGCCTCGAGAATCCCACGGACCGTATATTACATGGGGTCACAAAGAGTTGGACACAACTGAGTGACTTTCACTTCCTTTCTATATCCATTGCTTCCCCTTCCTAATTCTGTCACTAAGCTTCCCTTTCCCCCTAAATCTATCCCCCCCACTCCCCGTCATCAGAATCCACCCCTTAAAAAAAAAAAGGCAAAGGAAAAAGAATCTGCCCCCTTTAAAGCAGTCTTCTGAGGATCTAGACAACCCACACGTTTTTTTTCTGTTCCCTGGACGAAGACTGAATTACAAGCCATAGTTCCCTGTGAATTACAAGGGAACTTCCTAAAGCAACTGTGGACTCCTGTAGGTTCCTGAAGAGTTTAACCTAGACAGTGTATTAAAAAGTGGAGATATCACTTTGCCGAGTGATGACCGATACCGAAAGGTCCGTATAGTCCAAGCTAGGTTTTTCCAGTGGTCATTTATGGATGTAAGAGTTGGACCATAAAGAAGGCTGAACGCTGAATTGATGCTTTCGAATTGTGGTTCTGGAGAAGGTTCTTGAGAGTCCCCTGGATAGCAAGGAGATCAAACCAGTTAATCCTAAAGGAAATCAACTCTGAACATTCACTGGAAGGACTGACGCTGAAGCTGAAACTCCATTACTTTTGGCCACTTGATGTGAAGAGCTGACTCATTGGAAAAGACCCTGATACTGAGAAAGATCAAAGGCCAGGTGGCTCATGGTGGGTGACCATGGGCTTGAGAATTAAGCAAGGTAGTATCCCCCATCCTTGCAATTGTGCCCCAAATTGCCACCATCTTAGATACATTGGCTACAGTCCTAGGAGTATACCATGCTATACTGGACTTAGCAAATGCTTTTTTTCAATCTCCCCCATGGCCACTGAGTCACAAGATCAAGTTGTCTCCAAGTGGGAGGGGCAACAGTGGGCTTTTCAGACACTTCCCCAAGACTACCTGCACCCCTCACCATATGCCATAGGATGGCAGCCTCAGACCAGTCCCTGTTCTTCCCCACATCACTAAAGTGAGCCCATTACATTGATAATATGCAAATAATATTGTCTTGTAAAGACTTGCCTGTACTGCAGGGCACTCTGCAGACTTTACTGGAACATCTGTGAGGGAGACAACGACGTGGATGAACCCACAGGAAATGCAAGTCCCATCACCATCTGGGCGTTGTTTGGTTGGGTGAGGGGCACATTGTTGCAGGAGCCATGATTGATCAGAGGCAAGCCTGTCCAACCCCTAATTATGTGAAAGCAGGGCAAGCTTTCATGAGGGTTTGGAGGTCTTGGGGGACGTTTATTCCCCACCTGGTGCAATGCCTCCACCCTTCAAAAGAACTTTTTTATTGAAATATCATTGTTTATAATATGTTAATTTCTGTTTTCATATAATTTCATTTATCTTTGCACTGGATCTTCATTGCTTTGTGCAGGCTTTCTCTAGTTGCGGCGAGCGAGGGGTATTCTGTGCTGTGATGCTCAAGCTTCTCATTGCGGCGGCTTCTCTCATCCGGGGAGCACAGGCTCCAGGTGTGTAGGCTTCAGGAGTTGCAGCACGCATGCTCAGTAGTTGCAGCTCGCAGGCTCTCAAGCGCAGGCCTGGTAGTTGTGACGTGCGTGCTTCACGACATGTGGAATCTGCCCACATCAGGGATTGAACCTGTGTCTCTTGCATTGGCAAGTGGATTCTTACCCACTGCACCACCAGGGAAGTTCTCAGTGTGTTAATTTCTGCTGTACAGCAGAGTGACTCAGTTATACACACATATGTATTCTGTGTTCGTGTTCTTGAATTTATGGTTTATCACGGGATAGTGAATGTATTTCCTTGTGCTGTGCAGTAAGACTTTGTTGCTTCTCCATCCTGTATATAATAGTGCCTCCATCCTTTATAGCCACTTGAAAATAAAAAGAGGGCATATGGGGATTGACTTAGAGCAGCAAGCTGCCTTTGAAAAGGCAAAAATGCCGGTGAAGCAGATTAAAGCTCTGGGCCTCTCCTAAGCAGGGCTACCATTTGATTTAGATGTATCTGTGACTCTGGAAAGTGTGGGCTGAGCACCCTGGCAGAGACAGCAGGAGAGATACCCCTAGGATTTTGGTTCAAGATCTGGAAGGGGGCGAAAAGCCAATACATGTCCTTAAAGTAATAGCTCCTAACAGTGTACATCACCCTCCTCCTAGTAGAGTCTCTCATGAAAAACCACATATTGTGGTATAACTTACTCTCAAGGGGTGTGTTGAGAATATGTTCCATCCACCCACTTCTGCCATGGCTGACTCCCTCGTTGATTGAGTGGCATGGCTTTGTCCAGCAGAAGACCACCCTGTCAGCCAGCCCACCACCTCCAGAAATGGGGGTCCTACCAGGCTTTGTGGAGTATATAGATCCTCTGAATACCCTCGCTTCTATTCCCGTGGTAGTCTCTATATATTACATATACGCCCGGAGCCAGCACACGAGATCCCACCCACGACAAGGTCATGGGGCAGGCAAGGCAGATCAGGATTCGAGGGACTCCCTGGACCTGCTCGAGCATCTTCCCCGATACCAAAATCTGTCTGTCTACTGTTTGCTATATTACGCCTTTCACCAACTCTTCTGGCATCAACAGGGGGCTATCCCCGACCACCTTTCTCTGGAGAAAATCAGCTTAGGGCTCTAGTTGATAAGTCTCCTGGGCATGAAAGGAATATTTCAGTTCAAGCTCCTCTGTTAGCATTCTAACTTGCGTGGCAGGTTTATCCAGACTCTTACAACTAACACACATGATTGTTCACAACTTCCCAACCATGAAAGGCAGGGGAACTTAAACATTCTAAAGTCCTAATGGGCATAGAGCCCTTCGAGGAGTAAAAATTATTAGAATAGTGCTGGTGAAGGATTTCATTGTTGAGCCAATGCTTGCTGCCAAGTTTCCATATCCCTTACCCATTGTGTGCCTGGGAGTATATTAGTTAATATAGTTGGTATGTAGGGAAAATAAGTAGTAGCCTTGGTGTTAGCAACATTAGGCCTTTGAGTTAATAAATTTTTTCTTTGTTATAACCCACTGCACCTTTGCCCCATAGGAATGTAACTTTATTTAGTACTTTCTGAGAGTGGTGCCAGACTTTAGAAAAAACACTTTTAGAGAAAATAAGTTTTCTGGATGACAAACCTTTATCAGAAAAAAAGAGTCATAAAATGTTAACAGGCCTCCAGGCCAGAAGATGATGTAAATCACATAAGACTTTTGTATATGGAAAAGTATGCAGAAAGAAAGCCTGGTTTCGATAAGGGTGAGAACTGCTGACCCTGCATGACTCTGGATCTACCATTCCCCTCTATGTACAACCCAAGGTATAAAAACTCTTTTAAAAATAAAGTTACAGCTTTACAGTTACAGCTGCTCCACCTAAGCTTGGTCTCCCCGTCTCTCTCTCTCAGCAACTCTGTTCATCCTGAGAGAACCCCTGGATCCTACTGGGGCTGGACCCCGGCAAATATAGGAATATATACTTAGCATATTCCTAGGTATATATGCCTGCTATATGTAGCGGTCTGTCTTGTCCAGCTACAGCGGCAGGGATTGCTTTGGCTATTTAGTCCAACACTGACACCATGTGGATGGCAGATGAACTGCAGTTGTTTGGCTGGTGATCACTCAGGAGCCCAGGCTATTTGCTAACCTTAGGCAGGGAAGCCAGAGAAGGCAATGACAACCCACTCCAGTACTCTTGCCTGGAAAACCCCATGGATGGAGGAGCCTAGTGGGCTGCAGTCCATGGAGTCGCAAAGACTTGGACACGACTGAGCGACTTCACTTTCACTTTTCACTTTCATGCATTGGAGAAGGAAATGGCAACCCACTCCAATGTTCTTGCCTGGAGAATCCCAGGGACGGCGGAGCCTGGTGGGCTGCCGTCTATGGAGTCGCAGAGTCGGACACGACTGAAGCGATTTAGCAGCAGCAGCAGGCAGGTAAGCCAGGCCTGCTGCAGTCCATGGGGTCGCAAAGAGTTGGACATGACTGACCGGCTGAATTGAACTGAACCACACTGACAGCTGGGCTGGCTTGGACGATGGGAAGCCAAGCAGGGGATGATTGTGAATAAGCCCTTGTGGGGTGAGGACATTTGGAAAGACACTTGGGTTTGCTTTCAAGAGCCTGAGGCATTTCTCACTGTTTTCCATGACCCTGGCTCTATTAAGACACTGACAACCACTGGCAATTGGGGAGCTGATGTCCTGGCCCTAGCGGATGTATGAGCCCTAGAGGACCCCTCGGTAAATACAGCAGATTGGACGCATGGGAAGGACAGCCACCATAGTGCCTGAATGGGATGACCTATTGCCAAGGATGGTGTATTACCTTGAAATACAGTAACTTGGTTAATACCATAACAGCATGTCCTGCGTGTTCTAAATAACTGCCCCCAACCCCCACCCCCCTCCCCAGGCCATGGCCAACGGAATCTGGGACCACTCACTGGAGTTCCCAGTGAGGGACTGGCATGGCAAACTGATTACGTTGGCCTCCTCCCTCCAAGTGAGGGTTCTAAATGTCTTGGTTCACATGGACACAGCATATAGGCTAACCCAAGCTTTCGCCTGTGGCTGCCCAAACCAGGCTGCCACCATTAGAGGATTAGAAAAACAGTTAAAAAAAAATACCCTCTGCACATAGACAGTGACCAGAGGTTACATTTTAAAGGTCATATTGTGCAAGATTGGGCAAAAACACATGACATGGAACGGAGGTTCCCTTTCTCTGAGAAGCCACAGGCAGCAAGGCTGGTGGAGAGGAAGGATGGAATTTTAAGACAGCATATTAAACAACTAACAGGTAAGACCACCTTGTACTATCCCAGGCTTCATTTCTGTTATTATTATTTTTTAACTTTAATTTATTTATTTGGCTGTGCCAGGTAGTTCCTCGGCCAGGGATCGAACTCGAACTCCCTGCATTGGGAGGGTGGAGTCTTAGCCACTAGACCACTAGGGAAGTCCCTCCCAGACTTTAATACATTTAAATGATCCGCAGATAGGGCCTGTTGCCCCATATGTCAGACTGGGGAACCCTGATGAGACACCTACCACTGTAAAGGTATGGAAGTAATGCGAGACTGCTACAACCCTGACTCTTACCATAGATGACCAAGCTGTGCTGCTGAGTTTACCAAGCCCCGCGATCCACTGGACTTTGCAATGGGACATCCCACTGTGGAGCTGGAAAAGACTCTTGAGGGTCCCTTGGACAGCAAGGCGATCAAACCAGTCAGTCCTAAAGGAAATCAGTCCTGAATATTCATTGGAAGCACTGATGCTAAAACTGCAACTCCAATTCTTTGGCTGCTTGATTCAAAGAGTCAACTCATCAGAAAAGACCCTGGGAAAGACTGAGGGCAGGAGGAGAAGGGGATGACAGAAGACGAGACGGTTGGATAGCGTCACTGGTTCAATGGGTGTGAGCTCTGGGAGACAGTGAAGGACAGGGAATCTGGCATGCTGCGGTTCATGGGGTGGCAAAGAGTCAGAAATGACTGAGCGACTGAACCACAACAACAAATCCCAACAGCATGTGTGAGTTGCTTCGCATCCCTGTGTGAAGTGGGGTTACTTAATCTGCACTGGGATCCCATTGTCCTGCTATTAAATACAAGCTGTGTCCATGGAAATGCCCTGTCCTTGCCTTGGAACAAGCACCACTGAGAGGGAGGAGAAGATAGGGGTCCTGATCTGGCATATTCTGCCCCCAGTCCATCTTCTCACGCCTGACTGTGGGCCTCTCCCAGCCAACATTTATGATTTGTACAACCAGGTCAAGTTCCTAAAGCTGCAGCTACATCAAATATCTAAGGATCAGGTCACAGCTGTAATTCTAGAAAAAAAGACTTTCCCATGCAAGTTCCTAATAAATAATCTGTTTTATTTCTCTGTTTTTTTTTGGCCGTGTCACTCAGCCTGTGGGATTTTAGTTCCCTGACTGGGGATTAAACCTGCACCATCCTATGTTAGAAGTGTGGAATCTTAACCACTGGGCCACCAGGGAACTCCCAAATAATCTGCCTTCTTGACTTTAAACTTCTGCTGCTCCTATGGTGTCCAGTCATAAGATGGGGACCTGGTGGAAATATCTTCCAATGGTGAGTCCACCCATATGCCCAGCAGAGGAATCAGTCCAGCTGTTGGGTGTGTGGGCAGCTGCCCCTCTCTGCTTCACTGGGATGGCCATGCTGGGTACCAACATCCAGGGCGGGAATGAACGAATGAGGGCACTAGGGCAGTACATGACATTTCAAAAAAAAAAAACTAAAATGAATACTCTTAATTCATTTGATATTGATATTGACCCAGAAGCTTGACCTGGGGCACAAACCATCAGTAACACTGGACAGGAGTGTTTTTCTTCTGCCAATCTGTCAACAAAGGCAGTCTATCAAACTGCTGACCAGAAGGGTCCTAAAAATACCACCCTCAGGACTTCCCTGGTAGTCTAGNATATTGATATTGACCCAGAAGCTTGACCTGGGGCACAAACCATCAGTAACACTGGACAGGAGTGTTTTTCTTCTGCCAATCTGTCAACAAAGGCAGTCTATCAAACTGCTGACCAGAAGGGTCCTAAAAATACCACCCTCAGGACTTCCCTGGTAGTCTAGTGGCGAAGACTTCATGCTCCCAATGCAGGACGGCTGGGTTTGATCCCTGGTCAGGAAACTTAAGCTCACATGCTACAACAAAGACTGAAGATCTCACACACCAACTAAGACCCGGTGCAGTCAAATAAGTAAGAAAATACCACCATCAGAGCCATCGGTGACTATGCCCAGCTCTCAGATGGAGTCACATGGCTTATTCTGTGTTATGGAGATTTGAACACCCAGGCACCCCTATGTTGGAAACAAAAAACGCTCTCAATGGACCCAAACCGATTGTACCAGGAATGTAGGGAGGATATCTTTGGAACTGTGCAGCCCTTCTGTTATACATAGTACAGGGCACAACTGGTCTGGCTGGTCATTGTAAGATCGGATCCCGGGGCCCATGATGGGCCGCCCCCTCTCTCCCTCGTCCAGTGGGGGAAGTCCCTAGGGAGGGAGCCTCCCAGATCCCGGGGACCAGTAGCAGCACAATCCACCAGCTAAAGCCGCCCCGCCCCAGCCATGTAGAAGGACCTATCAGCTCGTGACACCTCGGCCCGGCAACCTATCCAAACCCCCATCCATCAACCTGGCCATCCCTTGCAATGTGCATATATAAACAAACTTCTAACTAGGTCCGGGCGCGTGGACTTCCTCGACCTGTCCCGTTTGGGTCCGGGAATCCCGCCCGCGAGCGCTTTGCCGTTAAAGCCTGTTAGACACTCTTTTGGGGTCCTGGTCGTCTTTTACCTAACATTTGGCGCCCAACGTGGGGCTCAAGACGAGGGCCCATCCCGCGACAAGCGGGATTTGCGGCCCCCTCGGGTCTGGCTCGCGCTGGACCAGGTCACCCCGTCACCCCTCCAGGACCATTCAACCGTCTGGCAGGATGGTGATTGTGCCCTAGGGTGTCCCGGTTCCAGTAAGATCGCGGCCACGGCCAGACCCCTCCTCTGCAAGCCAGGCTTGCTATTCCTTGCCGCCTGTCAATTTGGAGACGTCCATCTTGACTGAGCAGCCTTCTCCTCGCTGGGTTGACAGCCCGTTCCGGGACACCTGACCAGACTACTCCCAGCCCCGTTAAGGTCCAGGACCTTCGTTTCATATTCGCCATGGGGGCGGCTACCTCCAAGCCCGACAGGCCCTGGTCTACACCACTAGAATGTTTACTTGCCAACCTCAGAACTCCACATATCTCCGGAGAAGTTTGTTCCAAACGCTTAACNCTACTCCCAGCCCCGTTAAGGTCCAGGACCTTCGTTTCATATTCGCCATGGGGGCGGCTACCTCCAAGCCCGACAGGCCCTGGTCTACACCACTAGAATGTTTACTTGCCAACCTCAGAACTCCACATATCTCCGGAGAAGTTTGTTCCAAACGCTTAACCTACCTTTGTTCTGAGGCATGGCCCCAAACAGTGGCCGCCAACTGGAACTTTCGATTTTGACATCCTCCATGACTTAGATAATTACTGCCGGAGGATGGGAAAATGGTCTGAGGTGCCCTACATACAGGCTTTCTGGCTGTTGCGCTCCCATCCCACCCTATGTGCCCACTGTTCCCCTTCTGAAATTCTCCTATCCATGGCTCTCTCTAGCCCTGCATCAGCAGGGAGGCCATCAGTGGCCCAACCGGAGACACCCGAGGCAGAAACTTCTGCCTTATAGGGCCTCCAGAAGACCTAGTGGCCCCCCCACCCTACACTCCAGCCCCTGCTAATTCACCAGCCTCCCCTCTGTCGCCCCACCCCCTCCCTCCATGTCCTCCCCTCCCCCATCGTCCTCATAGCCCAGCCCTCCTGTAACAAGGCCATCTCCACATCCACCCCTTCCTTCATGCCTTGCCTCACCAGCTTCCCCACACCCACCTCCCCTCTATCGCCCTCACCCACTCCCCCCATATCCAGCTCTCCCGTGACTGTGCCTCCCGCCACTCCCTTGGCTCCGTCCTTGGCTCCGACCTTGGCTCCGTCTCTCCATCCGCCCCTTTCCCCCTTTTAGTCTCCTTCCCCACTGTTCTCACAGCCCAACTCTTCCATAACTATGCCTCTCACTGCTCCCATGGGTCCACCTCAATATCCACCCCTTCCTCCATGCCCCCCCCTTTCTGACTCACCAGTCACCTCACACACGAGATTCCAGAACACTCCCAATCTGCTGCCAGCTTCCCTACTTCCTCTCCGCCAGATGGCCGGCCCGGAGGGTCTCATTCATGTCCACGTACCCTTTTCACTCCAAGACCTTGCCCATATCGAACAGCGGCTGGCCGCCTACTCGGCCAACCCTTCCAATTACATCAAAAACTTCACCCAGCTATCTTGATCTTATGCCCTCACCTGGCAAGACCTATTTGTCATCTTGGGGTCCACTACTACCCCAGAAGAAAGAAAAGCCATTTGGGCCGCAGCAAGGGTGATAGCAGACTGGNCCTCTCCGCCAGATGGCCGGCCCGGAGGGTCTCATTCATGTCCACGTACCCTTTTCACTCCAAGACCTTGCCCATATCGAACAGCGGCTGGCCGCCTACTCGGCCAACCCTTCCAATTACATCAAAAACTTCACCCAGCTATCTTGATCTTATGCCCTCACCTGGCAAGACCTATTTGTCATCTTGGGGTCCACTACTACCCCAGAAGAAAGAAAAGCCATTTGGGCCGCAGCAAGGGTGATAGCAGACTGGAGGCATTTAGCCAACCCAGCTGACCCTGCCCGGCCACCTGGAGCGGCTGCTATTCCAGAAGTAGACCCAGACTGGGACTATCAAGAGGGACAAAGAGGGAAGGCCAACATTCAATACATGATAGAATGCCTATTGGAGGGAATGGAGACCCCCTCCCTTAAGGTAGTACACCTACTTAAACTAGACGAAGTGACCCAGGGGCTCAGTGAAAACCCAGCAGCCTTTCTTAACAGGCTGACAGAGGCTCTCACCACTTATACCCAGATTGCGCCAGATTCTCCGGCCTGGGTTACTACCCTAGCCAACCGTTTTATATCCCAATCAGCTTCAGACATCAGAAAAAAAAAAACTCTCCAAGGCTGAGGATGGGCCTCAGACCCCCCTCCAAGACCTGGCAAAAATGGCCTTTAATGTTTACAATGCCCGAGAGGAAATAGCTAAAGTTAGCTGCAAGGCAAGGCTTAAACAAAAAGCCGAACTCCAGGCTGACCTCCTTGAAAAACACACCCAGGCAGCCCTGCGGCCGGCTTCGGGACAAAAGGTGGGTCCCCAGAAGCCACCATCGGGAGCCTGCTTCAAGTGTGGTCATGAGGGCCACTGGGCCCGCCAATGCCCAACCCCCCGGCCCCCGACAAAGCTGTGCCCTCGTTGCAAACAACCAGGACATTGGGCGACTGATTGTCCCCAGGCAACTCAGACCCCGTCCTTACTGGGCCAGGGTCTGGGCCCCCCAAAGGACATTTCCTCCCCACACTCCGCCTTGGAACTTCTCTCCTTTGATCAAGATTGATGGCGCCCAGACTCAGGGGCCCCCATAATCCAAGCCGAGCCCAGGGTAATGCTTCAAGTGGCAGGTAAGTCTATCAATTTCTTGATAGATTCGGGGGCTGCTTATTCGGTTCTTCCCTCCTTCAGGGGCACCTTGCATCCTTCCCAGGTCTCGGTGGTGGGTACAGATGGCACATCTTCATGACCCTTGCAGACTGGGCTACAGCCCTGTCAGCTTGACCACTTCCTGTTCACACACTCTTTTCTGATAATCCCTTCATGCCCCACTCCCCTGCTGGGGCGGGACATTTTAGCTAAGCTTAGGGCCACCATTCACCTACCTCTCTCACTTTCCCAATCTCTCACCTTGCCCCTACTCCTCCTCTGCTCCCCTGAGGCTCCAGTTGTCGACCCTACCATCTGGGACACTGAAATCCCTCTGGTAGCAACCCATCACACCCCCATCCTGATTAAACTACATGATCCTTCCCACTTCCCAAGCCACCCTCAGTTCCCCATCTCTCAGACTCGCCTACATGGTCTTAAGCCAATCATAGACCGTCTCTTAGGCCAAGGCCTCCTGGTCCTGTTAGACCTTGCGGTCTTTTCCTAAGACCCGTCGCTCCAAAGATCACCGAGACTTGGATTCGATGCAAACAGCAAGAGGATTTATTAAGCCGGCGCGCCGGGGTTCAGTCACCTCCAGGGAGGAACGAACCCCAAACTGTCATTACAGGGCACTTTTAAGCACAAAAACCGCAAATGGGTGTAACTAGGGTGGGGACAATTTGATTGGTTCACATAGGCTCATTTGCTATCAGGTCTATACAGCTGGTCAGGGCCACATATGACGGCCTGAAAGACAATTTTTAGAAAGTCCCTAAAGGAAAAACATCTCTAAAGGCCACATTGTATTAGATAAGAACCTGCCATGTTACATGAGATAAAAACCTGCTCTCAAGGGTTTAGCAAAAAACTTAATTTTTCTCTCATTCCCCTCTTCTTGTCCAGATTTCAATCTTGAAATCATAGACTGAGGTCTTCTTGGGG
>SJYA01004228.1:0-36727 GCA_006410615.1 Neotragus moschatus
AAAAAAAAAAAAAAAGACATTCAGAGAGGACCTGATCTCAGGACCAAGCAAAGGCTAGCTCCCAGCTTGACACTGGACGTGGAAAGCCACAGCTCCAGCAGCCTAGGCAGGGAAGCACGAAGCTAGGTGGCAGCCGCTGCCTTAGACAGAACTGAAGCCGGATTTTGCCTGCCCTGGAGCTGCAGAGACCCAGGCAGAGTCTCCAGGGGCCACGAGTGAGCCAGGGTGGGCCAGGACTTGCAAGGACACCCCCAGAACCACAGCTGCTGGCAGATCCCCTTCCCTGTGCAGCCCACGGTCCTCTCCCAACTGTATTATGTGCACCTAAGATCTCCACACCCCTGGCTGTTTTCACCAAAATAGATTGATAGGACTTTATATTATCACCATAAATGGAAATCCAGTATCACTTGTGGAAAATGGAAGTACTTGTGCACACAGAAACAATGGCACAAGACACTGCCCCCCAAGTCTGTCCAGATTTCACTGCCTGACTAAAGCTCTGAGCCTGCCCTCGCTCAGGGCTATAAAGGGAGACCTGAATGCTGGGTGCTGAAAAAACAGGCCCGCCATGTGGAGCCATTCTCTCTTGACCTCAGACGCTCGAGATAAAAACGATAAAGGAATTCTTACTGAACATAGCGGAAGGAAAAAGCAGGTCAGTTGTCCACATTGCAGCATGTAACAGGCAAAGGACTTTTGTATACCTGGATGTGGGGGACATCCTTTCTGAAAATGTACATCAAACACTTTGTTACAACCTTTCCTCCCTAGTGTTTGGCTAACTTTCCTTCAGTTCAGTTCAGTCGTTCAGTCGTGTCAGACTCTTTCAGTGACCTTCAATCAGCTTGACTCAGCAGATGTTTAACTGAGGGCCTACTATGTGCTGGCTGCTCAGTAGGAGTTTGAAAGGCAAGCGCCTTTCCTTCAGGGACCACACGTTCTAATGGGGAGGCAGACATATTCACAACCGGTTTTAATGCAAGGCTGAACAAATCTTTGGGTCTTCTCCCAGCCTTCCCCCCGACTTGTGCAAAACAGGATGTAGGTGTTCAGGAATCATTTTATTCAGACACAGAAATAGCAAACATTCATTGGGTTCAAACTATGAGCCAGGCAATATATGGGACACTTGTAGACATATTTTGTAACACTAACTTGACCAAGGGTACACAGCATCTTAAAAGCCAACTTGGGAGTTGAAAGCCAGGCTCCTGAATGTTCCTCCATGCTGGAAGCCCTGTTGACGTGGGAGGTCCCACCATTCCCCCACCCTAAATTCTGTCCCATCTCACCCCACCATCCCCAGGGCCCAGCTGAGAGGAAGCAAAGGCCAGAGGCCAGGTCTGGCCCACTGGCCTTGCTGTGGTGCTCACCTCAGCCCACTCTGTTCTTGTATCCCCCCAGGAATTCAGCACGGTCCCGCACGGCATGCTCCAGCAACCTTCTCAGCTGCTGCAAGAGCCTTTGGGCGCTTAGGTTCCCCCAGAGACACGGGGGAGGCCCCTGGGAGGAGCAGCCAGGGGCGCCACTCAGAGGAGCCGCCAACAACACCTGCCCAGGAATCTGTGAGGACGCTGCCCTCCGAGACGGTTAGACCCGGCCCCAGGATGCTGAAGATAACTGCTCCCCAGCACCATGATTTGACTCCCGGAGCCACTAAGGACCCCAAAGCCCCACAAACCACAGAGAACACACTCTAGCTCCAGTCTGGGGACTCCCAGAGCACACGGTAGGTGGGTGCTGGGGTCCTCTGGGCTGAAATGGAGCTGGCCCGCCCTGCACTGGGACTGCCCTGGGTCCAGGTCTGCCGAGTCCCACGGGTTCAAAGCTCAAGTTGGTGCTGGCCCTGAGTCACCAGCAGAGGCGGCGGGACTTCTGAGGACCTGTATGTGTGCAGAAATATGAGTGCCGTCTGGGCACCTGCAGAGGGTGTTGCCATCCCAGCGCTCTGTGGGATGCCCGGAGGGAAGGGTAGGGAAGGGAAGTCCGTCCTTAGTGAACACCTTCTGTGTGCCCGGTATTTCCTCTGCGTTGGCTCACGCCGTCCTTAGTACGCGCGGCAGCGATCAGGGCTGGAGACAGGCTCAGAGAAGTGTGGGGCCGCTGAGCTAGAAGGTGCGTCTCGCACAGGACGCTTGAGAATCGCTGTGGAAGGAGGGAACAGACGAACAGGAGAATGGGTAGAAATCCAGGCCTCCAGCCCATGCTCTTCTCCAGCCCTGCCTCTGCAGAGAGGCCTCGGTAGTTCCTTGACTCAGCCGACCCTCCTGGAAGCCAGGCTCAGATCCAGAGCCTGGGGGGGCGCCCTTCATGCTGCAGTTCTGACTCTCTCTGGTGCTTTCCATCAAGAAGGAGTGGCGTGGAGCAGATTTGCTGGGGAAAACGTGAGGGGCAACTAGGAGGGTCAGGTTGGGGGAGGGGGACCCAACAGGCTCGAGTCAGGAAGNGCTGGAGACAGGCTCAGAGAAGTGTGGGGCCGCTGAGCTAGAAGGTGCGTCTCGCACAGGACGCTTGAGAATCGCTGTGGAAGGAGGGAACAGACGAACAGGAGAATGGGTAGAAATCCAGGCCTCCAGCCCATGCTCTTCTCCAGCCCTGCCTCTGCAGAGAGGCCTCGGTAGTTCCTTGACTCAGCCGACCCTCCTGGAAGCCAGGCTCAGATCCAGAGCCTGGGGGGGCGCCCTTCATGCTGCAGTTCTGACTCTCTCTGGTGCTTTCCATCAAGAAGGAGTGGCGTGGAGCAGATTTGCTGGGGAAAACGTGAGGGGCAACTAGGAGGGTCAGGTTGGGGGAGGGGGACCCAACAGGCTCGAGTCAGGAAGTTGGCCCCGGCGCGCCCTCTGCTGGAGGCCGGGCGACCTGCGGCGGCGGCCTCCTTGGAGCAGCCCCCTACGCACTCTGTCCCGGGGGCACCGCTCCCCTTTCCTACTTTCAGGGTAGTTGAAGAGACCCAAGGAGGTGGAGGAGATGAGGGTGTCCATGGGCTCCCCGCATGACCACTGCCCCTCCCTGAGCCCCCTCTTACCGTGGTTGCAAGACCCCCTCCTGGGGTGCCCCTCCCCTCCCACTCTTGCCTTTTCAGTCCCCCTCCCCAGTCTTCACACGTGGCCATTGCCCCAGGCTCAGTCCCGAGCCTTTGCCTCTCACCGCCGTTCCTCACTCTCTGTGGCCTCATCAGCACTGCCGAAGCTACCAGGAGGTTTAGCTCGAAAACTCCTCACAGATGTGTGCCTGCCAGGACCCTGCTGGAAGCTCTCGCTATTTCTCAGCCTCACCTGGAGCATGTGGCCTCTGCACCTTAACCTTTGCCCTGCATCTGCTCCTGCCCTGGGATTCCCCTCCTCAGATAGAAACCCTAGGCCTCAAAGGTCCGTCTTGGCCCCACCTTCCTCCTGGCTCCTCAGGCTCCGTGCTCTCGGTGGACTTAGCTCCCACGTGTTTCCACCTGGTTCTCTCGCCTGCCCGGCCCTCACTTGGTCCCGATGCCATCCCCTCCATCAGGAAAACGGGAAAGCTGCCCGCATTCCCCACTGGCCCACCCCTCCCTGTCCACTCTCTGTCCTCCAGCCAGAGTGGGCTATGCAAAACGCTTTCTCCGCGCAGAGAAAGCCAGCCCACAGGCCCCGCGCGGTGGGCTGTGGTGTGCCCTCCAGTTTCCTCCTTCCCCCGACCCTCTTTTCTACCTCTTCACCCCAGTCCCACCAGCCTTCTCCTTTGGGTTTATTTATCTCACTGCTCCTTCCAGCTATGCCTGGCACAGAGCTGTTTCCATCACTTGAAAAGCTACTCTTGTCCTTTCAGCCACGGGATCTCAGCTGAAACATCACTTTTCAGGGAGTCTTCCAGAGTCTTCCTTGACTGTCCCTATTGGGTCTGGCCTCCCACCCACACCCCTGGAACTGTCCTCGGAAGCCATGGGCATGCCTGTCATGCCTGTGTGGCCCCCTGACCCTTGTCTGTCAGTGAGTCCTGGCTGTTTCTGTTCACCATTGTGTGTCTAGCTCCTCGGAGACTGTTTGGCCCACGTAGTGGGAGCTTTAAGCAATTTATCTGCCAATACACCTGAAGGCACGATTTGCCCCAGGGTTCTCCAGAGATGCTCAATCTGTTGGCTGGATTCCTCTGGAAATCTCAGAATCCCTCTCTTGGAAGTTTTCCCAGGAACCTGAGACAGGTGGGTCCCTATGTCATGGCCCAGGTAGATGGACCATGAGATGGATCTGGCTGGTCAGACTCAGCTGGTCAGGGTGCCTACATGCCGCCTGCCACTGCAGATCTTTCTCTGAGCTGCCCCGCCCTCCTGGAGACCCCACCGCATCCCCTGCTGGCTGCAGAAGTGGGGCGTGCGCTGCCCAGAGGAGAAGCATCTGCACTGCACCCCCAAATCCACAATTCGTGTTATCATGATGTTCCAATAAAGCTATCAAAACAGATGCTGCCTTGTGGTTTTATTTTTTAACTTCCTGGTGAGGAAATACTCCCCAAGCTTCATCATACAGTGTGTCTTGATTTAGAAAAAGGATTACGATAAAATGTTGGGGTAGCAGCCAACTGAGAAATTGCCTTGAAAGGTAAAAGAGTCCTCAGCAAAGGAGGTCTTATCTTGAAACATCATGTTGGAAATGAAGGACAGGCTGGTCAGAAGTTCAGGTCTTCATCTGTCTCACCTGGTGAGCCAGGTACGTGGTAGGCACTCGATCAGTGTTTGCGGAAGGGAACATTTCTGAAATTGTCAGATTCAGCGATGCCTTTGTCAGGTGGGAGAGAAAGACGTCTTTAAAATGGAAAACCTGTCAATCAAAGAAGTCTTCTGCAGTGGAGAGTAAGTGAAGTGCAAGTGAAAAACCAGGTCAAGGATTCTATGCAAGAAATGATTCCCAAAGGCACTCATGAAAGGGCTTGGAAAAGGGAGGGAGGGAGCTGACCAGGGTCCAGGTCACTGTTGGAAAAGCGGTATCAGCAGTGAGTAGTGTTCCCTGGGGTGGAAGGAGGAGGCTGTGGAAGCCTGAACCTCGGGGGCCTCGCAGAAAGACACACCAAGACATACCTTGATGAATTCCCACAGGAAACAGAGAAGAAATCATTTGAGTCATCACAATCAAAGCTTACAGGAGCTGATCTGCCTGAAATGGATTTTCATATATTTCAGAGCAGAGAAGACAAAGTGTGTTAAGGGGTCCTTGGGGAAGATGAAAGTAGCAGAACAAGGCAGTCTCTAGATAATGTCAAACAGTTCTATGTAGGCAGTGTAAAGAGAGTAAGGAGGTGTCTGCTGAAGCAAAACTCTGTGTGTGCTGAATATTGGGGCACTTTATAGAAGCCCAGCCAGGGCCAGCAGCCTAGGGACCACAGTTTCCAGAATCTCATCCCAACACCTTCAGATTCCACCAATGGGAAGTGGAGGGGAAGCAAAACCACTGTTGCTAAGTAGGCCAAGGAGGGAGGGACAAGAGGAGAGGAAGGAGGCGCCGGGAGGCTTGAACACGGCTGTGGGTCACGGAGCAGAGCGGTTCCAGATGGAGCCACGTCCAGGACCACTGCCTCATCCTGTGAGGAGTGGGAAGGCTTCGAAAGGCCTGCACTGAGAGGGAGCTGATGAGGTCTGTGTTACAAAAGAACTCTTTCAGAGTCCAGCTTGGGAAGGCATGAAGGCAGAGTGAGCAGGGGGGGAGGAGGTGTCCACAGTCACATCAGATCTACCCCAGACCCTGCAGCAGACTTCAGGCTCCAGGCCGGGTACCCGAAGGAATCAGACCCTTCCTGCCCTCCAGAGAGATGGGCTGATGCCTAAACATTGCCAGGAGCCAGAGGAGGAATGGGACATGAAGGCCAGTGTTGGGGTCACCCAGAGAGGAAAAAGCGTGTGTGTATAGTGTGGACAGATGTGGACCAAGGCAGCTGTGAACTTCTAAGGGGAAACATGCATGGTGCACACGCAACTGCGTTTAAACTCGGGTTAGACACGTGGTAGGCAGTAGACTGCTCAGAGCCCTTGCCTGTCTGCCTAGCCGTGGCCAACTTTTTGTGATCTTTTGGACTATGCCCGCCAGGCTTCTCAGTCCATGGCGTTCTCCAGGCAGGAGTACCAGAGTGGGTTGTCATTTCCTTCTGCAGGGGATCTTTCCAACCCGGGGATCAAACTCGCCTCTCCTGTGTCTCCTGCCTTGCAACAGGTTCTTTCCCCGCTGAGCTATCAGGGAAGGCCAGATGCAGGGCACCCGTTTGACACCCCATGTCAACTAGGCTGCTAGCAGATGACACTTGACTGTTCAGGCGCCAGCTGGAGTTTGGGGGAGAGTTTATAATCTTCACTGTCCATTTTAGGGGGCACGTTCCAGGTCCCTCAAGCAGGGAATGACAGCCTAGGACACCCTTCTCCCACCACAGTTCCCAAATTGCACCAGAATTCTAAGAATTCCAGTGATACTTTAAGACCCCTTAACAGTCACCAATAGCCCACAGGGCAACTGGGGAAAGGCCCTCTCTGTGCGCCAGCAGCCCTCCGGGGTTCATAATTTTGTTACTGTGAGGAGCATTTTGTGAAGTGATCTGGTCCCATCACTTCATGGGAAATAGACGGGGAAACAGTGGAAACAGTGTCAGACTTTATTTTGGGGGGCTCCAAAATCACTGCAGATGGTGAATGCAGCCATGAAATTAAAAGACGCTTACTCCTTGGAAGAAAAGTTATGAGCAACCTAGATAGCATATTTGAAAGCAGAGATATTACTTTGCCAACAAACGTCTGTCTAGTCAAGGCTATGGTTTTTCCAGTGGTCATGTATGAATGTGAGATTTGGACCCTGAAGAAGGCTGAGTACCGAAGAATTGATGCTTTTGAACTGTGGTGTTGGAGAGGACTCTTGACAGTCCCTTGGACTGCAAGGAGATCCAACCAGTCCATTCTGAAAGAGATCAACCCTGGGATTTCTTTGGAAGGAATGATGCTAAAGCTGAAACTCCAGTACTTTGGCCACCTCATGCGAAGAGTTGACTCATTGGAAAGGACTCTGATGCTGGGAGGGATTGGGGGCAGGAGGAGAAGGGGACGACAGAGGATGAGATGGCTGGATGGCATCACGGACTCGATGGGCATGAGTCTGAGTGAACCCCGGGAGTTGGTGATGGACAGGGAGGGCTGGCGTGCTGCGATTCATGGGGTCGCAAAGAGTCGGACACGACTGAGAGACTGAACTGAACTGAACTGAACTGAAGAGCGTTTTGCAGATGTTGACGCCAGGCTCCAGCCTCTCCGCTCAGGGTCAGGGAGAACAGCATGTTTCTCAGGCCCCGAGATGCCACTGTGTGAGCCAGGCCCTGACTCCCTGAGGCTTTGCCAAGATTCTCATGTGCCTGGTGGGCCTGGCAGGATTCCCAAGGAAATAGGGCCCCAGAGGACGCACCTTTTGCACTGCACAATTCCCAGATCAACCCATCCTTCACATTCAACTGAACTTTTAGAAGCCTTGGCATGCACCCAGACATTAGGTCAGCCCCTCCACAGAGCCAGTTGTTCCACTGGACACAGGCAGAGGGTAGCATCCCCACCACCTGGGACCTGAAGAGAGATAGTGTGCACCCCAAGTTAAAAATCCGAGTGAAATAGCTGGGTTTCCAACCCAGACCACCTTGTCTCCCGAGTCCAGACATTTTTTTTTAACCATTCATATTATGAAATTTATGTGTAAGGATTAAGCAATAACCAGATACAGCCTCTTTTCAAAATTGTGACATTCCAGGAAAGGCCAGAGCTCCTTGGACCACCTCTCCCCAGCTCTGAGCAATTTCCAAGACAACCACTGCTACGAAGTTTCCCATGTGGTGTTTGGTTCAATTTTGTTTGGTTTTCAACATAAAAGTTATATTGCACCTCAGGGACTGAACTCAATAATCTGTCTTCAAGGTTCAACTATAGTAGCACATAAAGAGCTCCTTACTTATTTTGTCTCATGGTACACACAGTCCATTTAGCTGTCCCCACGAGCCATGGACATCTGAATCATTTCTAGTTTCTGTTTACATAATCACATGCTTTTCCATTATAGGTTATTATAGGATATTCAATATAGCTCCCTGTACTATACAGTAGACCCCTGTTGTTTATCTATCGTATATGTGGTAGCTTGTATCTGTTCATCTCAAACTCCTAATTCATCCCTCCCCTGACCCATTCCCCTTTGGTAATCATAAATGTGTTTCCTATGTCTGTGAGTCTGTTTCTGTCTTGTAAATAAGCTCTTCTGAATCACTTTGTTATATGCCTGGAACTAACACAATATGGTAAGTCAACTATTCTTCAACTTAAAAAATAACAATATGCCGATCATCTGAAACAATGTTTCCTCGTGGACACCTGCAAGTGGGTTTGTGGTCATTGGTGTATGTGTGTGTGTGTGTGTGTGTGTGTGTGTCCATGTCTGTGTGTGTCTGTGCACGTGTGTTTAGCATACCTACAAGTATAACTGGATATGGAGCATTATGTGTTGCTAAGTAGTCCTCCAGAGAGGCACGGCTCATTCAAGCTCCACCAAAAGCACTAGGTGGGGCTTGACCCCTCACAGCTCCATCATCCACTTGTGCCTTTTCTACCATACCCTGTGGGCGTCCTTCACCCCCAAGAAGTCACAACAGTCCTCCTAGAGATGCCTTACCTCCAGTCAGGGCAAGCAGGGGCTCCTTTGGCTCACCCTGGGTTTCCCACGAGCTTTCCCAAGCCTCATGTTCCTCCTCGGGCTCTCTGCGGAGGACAGCAGACTTGCCCAAGTCACATCACTGGAGAAAGACTATCATTTCACAAGAGCCACAGCAGTGCTGCCTAACAAATGTCCACAAACACTCTCAGCGTACGACAGTAACATTTATATAGCTCAGAAATCTGTAGGCTGGCTAGTGGAGGACGGGCTCTGCTGCGGGGGCTCATCTTAGCTGCACAAGCCTCTTATCCTCTCCGAATGCCCATCCAGGTGTTCTCTTCTTGCAGAAATGGCAGGGACCTGAGAGAGCAAGCCCAGCAGCATGAGTACATTTCGGGTTCCTGAGCATCTTGCTTGCAAACACACTGTTAGCCCAAGTCAGTCACATGGCCCAGGCAAAGATGGAGTGAGTATATCTACGCCTTCCATGGAACTGAGGTGGAGAGAGGGATGAGTGTTACAGAAGGACAGTCTAATTGACTACGGTGGCCAAGCCTGGATAGGAACCAAAGGCTGCCTGACTCTAGAGCTCGGCATGCTCAGGATGGAGGAGACCCGGGTCTCCCAAGCTGCTGGAAATTCCCTAGAGCTCGCTGCACCTCCCACGCCACAGTATTGTAGTTGCTTCCATTTCCAGTACCGCACACACATTTCGCTCGTTCTCTATCCCGGCCTACAGCAAGGTCTTCAAGACTCAAATCTGGGCACTAGCTGAAGACCCATCTGTGCTCCACCACCACCATTTTACCACCCCCTCAAATCATCATCACTTGGGCAGGGCATTCAGGGTCACGTTATGGTCTGGCTCTGCCCAAAGTTCCAGGCTCACCTCATACCTCTCTCCCTTGGTTCATCCTGCCCACCCAGCCCAAGAGCCTAACCTCTTATACAGTCTCACTCTATGGCTATGTCCCCTGCAGAACGTCCTTCCCAATCTTCAGAATTCTCCTTAGCCATTCTTGAAATCTCAGCTTGGGCCTCACCTCCATTTCAAAACTATCCCTGCCCCCTCCTAGAAGAGCTAATCACTTTCTCCTAGGTGTTCACTCTGTCAGAGGACACATCTCGCTTATCCCAGGGACTCCCAGACTCAGATGCTCTCAGGGATCATTAAGTTCTCTAGTTGGAAAAAAAACAGAAAAGGACACACTGGTAGTTTTTGAATAATATCCCTGCAGTTGGTTTATGCCCCTGCCATACTAATTTTGTGTGCATATATAGTCAGATTACCAAGGGGCTGCAGCAACTCCATGCACAGTGATGTAACTTGATGAGGCTGTGGAGCCAGGGCCTATTTTTTCAGGAGAAGCCATAGTCTAGATTTCTATTAGTAATTTTTATTCATTTTAATGAATTAATTCATTTTAATGAATTAACATGTTAAAGATCTCAGAAAAGTGGTGGGCACATGGTAAGTTTTGTAGAAGTATTAGAATAAATGGGTGAAGAGACAGATCATAATAGAAAGACAGATAAATCAATAATGATAAGAAAAAATAAATTAGATAGTAGGCAGTGGCACCCCACTCCAGTGCTCTTGCCTGGAAAATCCCACGGATGGAGGAGCCTGGTGGGCTGCAGTCCATGGGCTCGTGAAGAGTCAGACACAACTGAGCGACTTCACTTTCACTTTTCACTCTCATGCATTGGAGAAGGAAATGGCAACCCACTCCAGTGTTCTTACCTGGAGGATCCCAGGGACGGGGGAGCCTGGTGGGCTGCCGTCTATGGGGTCGCACAGAGTCAGACACGACTGAAGCGACTTAGCAGAGTAACAGCAGCATATAGATCTTTGAAAAGATGGCAAAAAGTAAAAATAAAAGCACTGTACAGACAAAGTCAAGCCTTTTCACAGGCCACGTTTGACCAGAGGACCAATTCTTGGTCTCAGATACAGAAGGGCCCTGTTTCCCTCTTGGAACCCTTGGAGGACAGACTGGGGACACGGCATGTGGCTTCCCACTCGGAGCAGACCTCCCTGAGGGTGCCCCCACTGCTCACACTCCCAGCCCTCCCTGCTACCCTTCTCCCTGTGGGTGAGGTGGGCAGAGGAGGAGAGAGCAGAAGAGAAGACTCTTGGCAAGAACGTGAACTGCTTCTGTCTTGAAAAAAGCTTTCTCTTCAGTGCTCAAAAGAGCCAAAGAGCCTCCTGGTCCTCCGAAAGGGTCTTTGTGGTGCCTACTCCTTGCATCTCCATGGTCAGCACCGTGGATTAGGCCTTGCTGCAGCTTTCTTGGGCTCCTTACAAGCTTTCTATTTCCCATTCTCCCCTCCTAATATGTCTGGCCACCTCATTACACCCTCAAAGCGGGAGTAGCTCATGGTCTCGGTCTGGCTTTGAAATCTGATTCTGTGTGAACACTTTACCTCCTTGCACACTAGTTTCTTCCCCATAAAATGGGGGTAATTGCAATATCTCCCAGGGTTGTTGGAGACCAGGCTCACAAGGTGCTTCGAACCAAGCAATAAAAGAACTTAGATATGAGTACATGCTTGATAGATGTCAACCATCGTTATTGCTGAAAGGCAAATCATTCTAAGCACTCTTGTACTTAAATGTCTTTGCCTTTCATCACCTGTGGATGCAGACCAGGCTCCCTGGCTCGGCTCTCACAGCCTTGCCTGATCTTGGCCACGTTGTCCCTTGGCGCTCCCATGTGGACAGAGGTTCCAGTCTTGAGATACACATGCACCCTACTCTGAATGGCTCTTCGTTCTTGTTTTGTCCGTTCTGAGTCTTCTAAATACTGAGACCTGGCAAACGATCCCTTCCCCAAAGTTGGGGAAATCTACCACCACCCTTGGAGCTTAGCCCAGGATGTGAGACCAAGTCAGGGCTGCCCTAGGCATCCAATATCTTACAGAGATTTAGGGATGGAGAACCCTTGTCCCAGGGACCCACCGTGCATCTGGCCTGGTGGGCTGAGCCAGGCAGGGCTGAGAGCAATGCATGCAGTCCCTTCTGGCCATCACTTTCTCACCCGTGAGACAGTGCTGCAGACCTCTCCTCTACGCTCTCTAACCTGCATGGCCTTTCCAAGAGGAGGCCATTATTGTTCACTGAGTCCCCTTCTTTTTTGTTGAGCACCTGGATGAGTCTGAAACCTTTTATTGAAAAATGATAGGAGAAGGATCTGGAGTCCCTGAGGTATGGTTTGGGGTAGCAAATGGTGTGGGGGAGGGATGGGATAAGAGGAAAGAGACCAGAGGCACCAAGGTGGAGACTACACACATCTCCAAAAGGACACTTCAGTGAAAAGGGAGTGCCCAGCGTGCAGGTTACTTTGGTGAGCACTGATGTGAGGCAACTCCTTTTGCACACACTTCCTCTGACAACAAGATCTCCAGAAGGGTCCACTGCCCTCATGCATATCTCAGTACACATGGCTCTCAGGGGGCATCTAGGAAGGGGGTAGCCAGGTCCACGTAGAACATAACGGAAGGGACCCCACAGGCTGTAGGCACCCAGAGGAAGAGAACACCACGAGGACCTGAGAACTGGAGCCCTTTGGGAAGTCACCAGAGTCCAGGGAAGACTGTGGACTTCCCAGAGGGTGAGGAGTGAGTGGGGTCAAACCAACCTTGTCCAGATCTCAAGGGACTGGGGAGCCTCAGATGTCAGTTTGGTTATAGAGTATTCATAAAACCTACCTTGTAGATTTAAGAGATATGATTAATAAAAGTATCTAGTGGATACATGGAGACCCAAGTGTTTGAAGTGCTCTTTCCTCATGGTTACATCCTGCAGAAAATGGCTGGCCTCACAGCACCGGAAACAATGTAACAGGAATTTTCAATGTGAAGAGCAAGGCCTCATACAGCCTAAAATGCTAAAGCCCCAGAAGGATCTAAGCAGATGTTTCAAATGGTCTGAAAAGGTTTAGACTCATATTACATGTGAGGAGAGGAGCGGGGAGAGTCCCCTCAGTTCTTGGAGTCTGTCTCCCCAGAAACAGGTCACTAAAGACAGGCTCAGACCAAGTTGAAGTCTGGTTTGAACCAGGCAGGCAGGGTAGGGAGCTCTGAAATATTATGGAAACAAGCCACAGATATGTTCCCTCAGATATCCAGATATTCTTTCCTCTTAAATGGCAAAATGGGCATTGACTCCTACACTTGCAAATGATTTTTGGAATTTAAAAGAAAAAAAAACAAAAAACAAAAAAAACCCTCTTTCTGTGCTAATTCTTCTCCAGGTCTTTAATTTTTTTAATTGAGATATAGCTCATATACCATAAAATTCACCCTTTAAACATATATAATTCAGTTGAGAGAGTGCCATTGATATGCACACACTACCATGTGTAAAATAGATACTTAGCGGTAAGCTGCTATATCACACGGGAAGACCAGCCCAGCCCTCTGGGACGACCTAGAGGGGCGGAATGGGGGTTTGGGAGGGAGGCTCAAGAGGAAGGGGAGATACTTAGAGATACATAGATAGATACTTATGGCAGGGCTTCCCCAGTGGCTCAGCAGTAAAGAACCCGTCTGCAATGCAGAAGACTTGGGTTAGATCCCTGGGTCGGGAAGATCTCCTGGAGGAGGGCATGGCAACCCACTCTAGCATTCTTGCCTGGAGAATCCCCAGGGACAGAGGAGCCTGGTGGTCTACAGTCCCAGAAGTTGCAAAGAGCTGGACATGACTGAATGACTGAGTATGCACGCACATACTTAAGGATGATTCGATACTGTTGTACAACAGAAGCTAACACAGTATTGTAAAGCAATTATCCTCCAATTAAAAAATTTTAGATATGTATACAATTCAGTACTTTGTAATATATTCACAGCATTGTGCAGCCATTACCACTGTCTAAAGAAACCCCATGCCCCCTGGCGGTCGCCCGCCTAGCTCTGACAACCACCAACCTTTCTCTTTTCCATGGATTTGCCTCTTCTGTACATTTTGCCACACATACATTACAGTCAGAGAGCAGTGGAACCCATAGTGATATTTGCTGAAATTCAGAAACTCAGTCATTTCTGTTGCTTACCAATAAAAATCATGCTGCTTACCAATAAAATATATATAATGTAAAATTAAAACTCTTTGCTATACGTCCCACTAAGCTATCTGATTTGGTTACTCTCCAAAGGAACTTAAAGAAGTTAAGTTCCTAACCACACACACACACACACAAAAGGAACTGTTTTGCTGAATATTTTCAGAACTGACTCCACTGGGATCATGGACATAACACGAGTAAATGATTTTCTTTCTCTATGTAGTTTTTACTAACAGAAAAATCAGTTTTCCGCTGATCTATCTGTATAAATGTGGAACAGAGATTGAAAGACATGGATTTAAAGGAGTGTCAAACTACTTCTCTGCCTGGTGTGGATCACAACAAACTGTGGAAAATTCTTAAAGAGATAAGAATACCAGACCACCTGACCTGCCTCCTGAGAAATCTGTATGAAGGCCAAGAAGCAACAGTTAGAACTGGACATGGAACAACAGACTTGGTTCAAAGTTGGAAAAGGAATACGTCAAGGTGGTATATTGTCACCCTGCTTATTTAACTTATATGCAGACTACATCATGTGAAATGTCAGACTGGATGAAGCACAAGCTGGAATCAAATATTAATAACCTCAGATACGCAGATGACATCATCCTTATGGCAAAAAGTGAAGAGGAACTAAAGAGCCTCTTGATGAAAGTAAAAGAGAAGAGATGGCTTAAAACTCAACATTCAGGAAACTAAGATCATGGCATCTGGTCCCATCACTTCATGGCAAATAGATGGGGAAACAATGGAAATGATGACAGGCTTTATTTTCTTGGGCTCCAAAATCACTGCAGATGGTGATTGCAACCATGAAATTGAAAGATGCTTGCTCCTAGGAAGGAAAGCTATGACCCACCTAGACAGCATATTAAAAAGCAGATACCTTACCTTGCCAACAAAGGTCTGTCTAGTCAAAGCTAGTCATGTATGGATGTGAGAGCTGGACCATAAAGAAAATTTAGTGCCAAAGAATTGATGCTTTTGAACTGTGGTGTTGGAGAAGACTCTTGAGTCCCTTGGACTGCAGGGAGATCCAACGAGTCCATCCCAAAGGAAACAAGTCCTGAATATTCATTGGAAGGACTTATGCTGAAGCTGAAACTCCAATACTCTGGCTATGTGATTGGAAGAACTGACTCTTTGGAAAAAGCCCTGATGCTGGGAAAAATTGAAGGCAGGAGGAGAAGGGGACGACAGAGGATGAAATGGCTGGATGGCATCACTGACTTCATGAACATGAGTTTGAACAAGCTCTGGGAGTTGGTGATGGATAGGGAGGCCTCGTGTGCTGCTCTACATGGGGTCACGAAGAGTCAGACATGACTGTACGACTTAGCTGAACTGACCTGCACCTAGATCCAGACATGCCCCTGGCACAACTTGCTCAGAAAACCCCTTTTCTATTGTTAGAAAAATTCATCAAAACTTGGGAATAAGGCTAACGAATGACAACTCATCTTTGAATGTCATACGTGAGTATACCTAGCAGGCCTGACCATGATTAATTAGCTGATTCTCTTGGGACACATCCCTTTATTTACTATTTCCTGTTGATTAAGGACCAGACTCTGCAAAGTTACAGGTTAACTTGTATAAGAGGGCGTGCATGCATGCTAAGTTGCTTTAGTCGTGTCCGACTCTGTGACCCTGTGGACTCTAGCCCTCCAGGCTCGTCTGTCCGTGAGATTCCTCAGGCAAGAATACTGGAGTGGGTTGCCATGCCCTCCTCCAGAGAATCTTTCCCACTCAGGGATGCACCCAGCTTGTATAAGAGTAATTTAAGCTGCAAATAATTTTCTTCTGGCCCACTAGAAATGCAGAGGACTTCTGTCCCATAGAAAAGACAAGGCTAAAAGTTATGGTTTATTGTTCTATGGAACACCAACCAGTTTGGGATCTAACTTAACAATCTTATTTCAAGATTCTTCCTTTCCAGATATCTCGCTGTCTCTCACACACTTGTTTGAACTGGTTCTACTTTCCTGCTTATTCCCTTACTAACGGGACAAATTAATCTGTCATACGTTGACTATACATTTGTATGAGTTATGTTTTTAATCTTTCAAAAATTATGCTTTAACAAAACATTAGGTTTCTCACGACAGCTGGTAAGCAACGAAAGGAATCCATCAATTCTTAGTTAAATATCGACAAAATACACTATTTTAAATGTCAATGTAAAACATAGCTTGTTAACCATAGATCACTTCCACTCAGAATTATATAGGAACTACTTTTAATATGAAATCTTCTCTGTGGTCACAACTTCTGATGTCAGGAATCCCTTAAAACTGAAGGGGAAGGCATATTCTATGTGTCAGTTTTACCAGCAGTAAGATGGGATAAAAACAGCTCCGTACTTGAAGACAATCTCTTAGAGGGACAGCTGGTCCCCCCTGCCCTGCTTCTGAGATGAGATTGACTCTAGGCTACAGAACCCCAGGTCCACATACCAAACCCGCCTGGGCTCCCGGGATCCGGCAGGAGAGGGTGGGCACAGTTCATGCCTTCCCCTGACTTCCTGCATCTCCAGGACGCTCTGTCCTCTCTCTCTCCGGTCAGTTGCCATGCTTCAGGGCCTCCCAGAGGCTCAGGTCAAGATGCACATTAGCTGTCCATCCTGGCCACAAGATCCAAGGCCTGCCTGACTCCATGTGAAAGCATCCTAATAGGAGGCCCCTTCTTGTACGTGGTGATGACACCCATCCAACTGATTTGGCTTCATGGGATCTTTGCTGCAGGCTCTGAGGACCTGGCGATAAGAAATGCTGAGAGTATTCTGGTCTTGAGCTGTCTTCTGGGGAATCCATTCACCACTGGTATCCATGGTAACGCTTAGGGGCAAAGAAGAGGTCTCAACAGGGATTTCACATCCTCGTGTCCACAAGGTCCTTAGCTAATTTATTTTTAAGATCCTCATTTCAATCTTTGATCGTCTAGAAGTATCGATTTTGATTCACCATGGACCCACCGTCTGCATTAACCGTCTCTTTCAAGCACAAGAAACTGAATTGCTCTAAAGTCACTCTTACAACTGTGAGGTGGGGGTTGAGGCGCCCTTTCTCACTTCTCTGAAACTACAGTCAATCCCACTATATCATTGTTGACAAAGCCAAATTCTCTTCTGACCCAAGCTAGGAGGAGAAAGCAAACACACAAGTTGCAGGTCTCAAGGTTTTTACTAAGAAGGATACACTCCCTCTCTAAGCCTCAAAACCATAAGAGCTGAATTCTTATTCCAGTTCAAGTTCTAAGGGAACTTTAGAGTGTATAATTTATTCATTTGTACTTTGGCTTTCCCCATCTGTAAAATGGGAGTGGCCATTAGTCTAAGGATCAGGTCATGATTGAAGGAGATAATGTTTACCAGTACCTAGCACCTATTTCAGACAAGGCAATGGCACCCCGCTCCATTACTCTTGCCTGGAAAATCCCATGGACGGAGGAGCCTCGTAGGCTGCAGTCCACGGGGTCGCTAAGATTTGGACACAACTGAGCAACTTCACTTTCACTTTTCACTTTCATGCATTGGAGAAGGAAATGGCAACCCACTCCAGTGTTCTTGTCTGGAGAATCCCAGGGACAGGGGAGCCTGGTGGGCTGCCGTCTATGGGGTCGCACAGAGTCGGACACGACTGAAGCGACTTGGCGGCAGCAGCAGCAGCACCTATTTGGTACCTCGTAAATATTTGCTTTAAAAGTCCCACAATTTTAAANCACTCCAGTGTTCTTGTCTGGAGAATCCCAGGGACAGGGGAGCCTGGTGGGCTGCCGTCTATGGGGTCGCACAGAGTCGGACACGACTGAAGCGACTTGGCGGCAGCAGCAGCAGCACCTATTTGGTACCTCGTAAATATTTGCTTTAAAAGTCCCACAATTTTAAAGTGAATAACTTTCACATGCCACCAGCTGAAGCTAGTAAAGTTTCCTGGGTTTAAAATAATCCCAGAGTGCTGAAGATATACTAATCTGGGGGATTTTCTCTACATCTTATCAACATATGAGGATGCTTTCAGACCCTACCTTAAATGACTCAATTAGTGTTAAATTCAATTACAGTTCACCAGCTGGCTTAATATTACTGCTTGCAGAATATGTTTAAATATAAACATTGATCGGCTTTGATTTTGCAGTCTTATTTTTACATTCTGGAATAAAATGAGGCAGAAGCTAGACAGGGGGAGGGTGACGAACCAGTGAGAAGGGCAGGAAGTGCTGATCTGGAGGTTATAAACGGCAGCAACTGCCATAGGAGCACTCATGAGGTTGTTTAAATATTTACTCAACATTTAAATAGAATGTGACTTGCAAAGAATTGGAAAGGATTGAAATCTTTTATTTGGCAAGATCAGATCCATCCTTCTTCTTCCAACCAGTGGTCTCCAAAAACAAAAGTGACATGCTATTAGGAGAAAATGTAATGCTTCACTGTTGTGGATTGCTGAGTTAAGGCTGCTGGGTTTACCGCTGCTCAGCTTGTTCTTCAGTCTATTTAGTCTGTTTCTTGCCCTGGCAGGCAGCTGTCAATCATGGCTGCCCAAGTCTGTAAGCATCCTCTCCCTTTTTCTCTAGTTTTCTCTGTTGTGAATCTTTCCTGCCCACTGGAGAATGTGCTCATCTGCCTTTGCCAGCCTCCTGCACTCCTTGAATGCAGACATACGACTCAGAATCTCCCGATCAAAGGCAGGGAGCACCTTTGATTTAAAAAGAAGATCTGTGCAGAAAGCAGTAGACTCAGGCTGCAGCGCATCAGGCTGGAGGGTGGGACACAGTCACAGCTCCAGCCAGCCGGTTCTGCTACAAACCTGTGAGCTTGCTAATAACCCCTGTGCTGATAAATCCCTCTCTGCTTGATACCCAGCTCCTGGCACGGATTAGGTATTCAGTACTGAATGAGGGTCTGTTGAACCGAAACCTCTGCTGGGCACAGCTTTTCAAGAACCCGCGTGCACGCTTGGGGGAAGCCCTGGATCTGCTTCAGGTGTGTCTTCCCCACTTCACTGAGAAGGTGGCTGCCTGGTCGCCTGGGCCTGGACCCCAGGCAAGGTCCCCTGCTGTAGTTCCTGTGCTTCAGAAAATCCTTCCCTGCCCTCCAGCTGCACCTCCTAGAGTCAGGGTCTGTGGGGCCAAGAGGATGTGCTCACGATAGCCCACCTGCTCCTCCTTGTCAAGCACACGTGGAGGAATTAGACCCCTGGATTTCCTCAGCCGAACTCGCTAAAGCCCCCTTGCAGGGTCTGTGCAGGCTCTACGCCAGAAACCAGCCTGCACGGACAGACTTAGGCACGTACTCACCCCCCGGGCCCCGGGGGCTGATGTTTTTTTGGCCGTGCTAGGTCTTCAGTGCTGCGCGGGCTTTGCTCCAGTTGCCGGGAGCAAGCAGTGGCAGGGTGCGGCTTCTCTTGCTGCAGAGCGCCAGCTCTAGGGTGCGTGGGCTTCCGTGGCTGTGGCACACAAGCTTAGCTGCTTTACACTGTGTAGAATCTTCCTGGACCAGGGATCGGACCCATGTCCCCTGCATCAGCAGGCGGATTCTTAACCACCAGACCCTACCAGGGAAGTCCCCGAGTGACTGCAGGGTGGGGGGGATATGCGGGGTTTTAACCCTTGAGTGTGTGCAAGACTGGGGGTATAGGGAGCAAAGCCAGGCTGGGAAGAGAAGAGGGATGGCTTCATGCCAAGGTCCAGCCCTCCCCTCCTGTCATGCTCTGGTGCCCAGCTCCAAGGAGCCCAAAGATTCCAGATTTGAGCCTGACCTTCCAGGTAGTTTTTACAGTATACTTGGTCAAGGTCAAAGGATAGAACATACTTCATTGTAATAGTCTGTCTGTGTACTGGTTACCTGTTGCTGTGTAACAAATTGCCCCCCATTAGCAGCTTAAAACAACACCTCTATCATGTCACAGTGTCTCGTGCCAGGAAGCTGGGACCTTCTAGGCTGACTGCTCTGCTTCAGTCTCAGAAGGCTGCAGTTACGGTACATGCTGACCCAGGGGCTCTGGTCTCATCTGAAGGCCCAACTGGGCTCACTCAGGGCTTGTGGGCAGCATTCTGTCTCCTGCAGGCCCTGGATCAGTTCCTTCCCATGTGGGCCTCCCCGACATGGCAGCTGACATCATCAAAGCATGGAAGCCAGAGGCAGAAAAGAGTCTGCCAGCAAGCCAGGAGTCACAATCTTCGGCACACTGCGATGGAAGGGGCACCATCACCTTTGTCATTACTACTGGTAAAAAGCAAGTCACTAAGCCAGTCCACACTCAAGAGAACCAGGCCCCAAACGCCCCTCCCCACGGGCTCCAGCAGAACCCAAACCTTGGCTTTACTTTGAGCCAAGCCCTGGACTGAGTGTGCGCGGCTTCTTCCACAGAGCCCAGGGCTCCCGGAGCTCCACCCTGCCCCCTGGACAGATCAGTAAAGCCCCATTCAGAGGCAGCTTCCATGAAGGACAGAAATTACCACCTCCAGTTCCAATTACCAGCTGAGCTAATTGTAAAAGTAATTGCAATTGAAGGATCTAATTACCAGGCTGGGCCAGAGTAGTGCCTCCTCCCACCTCCGGGGAGACTCCTGCTGCCTCCTGGGGGCTACAGACATGGTGAGAATCCCATTCTTGAGGAAACGAGAGGTCTGGCTTGTATCCCAGAGACCTGAAGGCAACCCCAGATCAGGCTTCCCGGCGGAGAGTGGCTTCTCCCCTTGGGTTTCTGCCCAAGGACTCCTGAGACGCTAGACCTACTCTTGTGTTGCAGTCCATCACCAACTGTGCGCAGAGGTTGCTGTGTGCTGGCATCCGGTCCTGGCCCTCACCCTGCACTGCCTACCTCCACGGGTCGGCACAACAGGCAAGGTCAGTCCCAAGGCCCTGTCTCCCCTGTCTGGCCTGGAGCTTGTCTGCAGCCCAGCTCCTTTTGGAATAAGCCTCCCCACCCCACCTCGCCCCACCCCCACCGCTTCCACAACCCACTGCAGGACCCATTCTGGGCATTTCCTGCCAGAAGCACCCAGGCCTGAAGAGCACATCCAACCCAGCCGAATCTGGCCTGGCCCCGCGTCAGCCCAGCACAGGGCACAGAGCAGGAGCTCAGAAGTCACCACAGAGGGGATGAAGGTCCATGCAGGGAGGCCAGAGAGTGGCCTCTCCCCCACCTGACAGCGGCTCCAGCTGCCCGCTGGCCTGCATTAGCCCTCCTCCAACTCCCCCACTATGTCCCCTAAATAGCCATCCTTGGGCCTAAGCCATACACAAACTGTCAATATGGCCCACCTTCGAGAGACTGCAGCTGGGGCAAGGCCTGAACAGATTCTGGAATCAGATCCCAGTTCCCCAGGGTATGATCTGGAAGAGGGGAAGGCAATGGGCTCCAGGTGGGCACATCCTCTGAGCCCATAGACTCCTCGCCTGTGGGGAGCTGCCCAGCTGGAATACTGAGACAGGGTCTTTCAGAGCTTGGGAACCATGGCCCGGGTCCCTCTTGCCTGGGACTGGGCGTTGCACTGGGAGAGCTCCTTGTTCTGTAGAAAATTTTCCAACTCAGGAGTGGCCTGACCTGTTCCAAGCTTTTAATAGGCCCCCATTGCCCTTGAAAGGGCTTCCCTGATAGATCAGTCGGTAAAGAATCCGCCTGCAATATAGGCGACCCCGGTTCGATTCCTGGGTCGGGAATCCCTTTGGAAAAGGGATAGGCTACCCACTCCAGTAATCTTGGGCTTCCCTTATGGGTCAGCTGGTAAAGAACCCACCTGCAATGCAGGAGACCTGGGTTTGATCCCTGGGTTGGGAAAATCCCCTGGAGAAGGGAAAGGCTACCCCTTCCAGTATTCTAGCCTAGAGAATTCCATGGACTGTATAGCCTATGGAGTCGCAAAGAGTCGGACACGACTGAGCGACTTTCACTTTCATTGTCCGTAGGACAGGGCTTCCCAAGTGGCACTAGTGGTAAAGAAGCAGTCTGCCAATGCAGGAGACATAAGAGATGTGGGTTCAGTCTCTGGGTCGGGAAGATCCCCGGAGGAGGGCATGGCAACCCACTCCAGTATTCTTGCCTGGAGAATCCCACAGACAGAGGAGTCTGGTGGGCTACAGTCTGTAGGGTCACACAGAGTCAGACACAACTGAAGTGACTTAGTGCACGCACACACACACACACACACACACACACACACACGTGCACGCACGCCCTTACAGAGACACCTACCTGTAAGCCCCAGGCCAGAAGGCTGATGACCCGGCCCAGCTCTTGCCCTCAGGGAACCCCCAGCGTTGTGGGCGGGTGGGATCCTCAGAGAGACACGAAAGATGCAGGGAGTAGTGGGCACCCTGAAGCCACGCCCAGAGCATGCTGGGAGTCCTAAGCTGGGCAGGAATGGGGAGTGGAGGGAGGGGCCGCGGAAGGGCGGGGAAGGAGAGTGGACAGAATCCACACTTTCCAGCCAGGCCAACCAGCATTCTCTGTTTCTGTCACTGTTTCCTCTGCCGCTCCCCACCCCACCCCGCTGCCGCGTTGGCTCCTCCGGATCTGATGGAGCCCCGGAAGCTTATTCAATCTGGCAGAGGGAGCGGGTGGGTGTCCTGAAAGAAAATAACACAAAATGGTGAATGCAACATGAATTCCAGAGCCCTGGAAAGTGAGGGCCCCCGAAGCTTCGGGCCACTGTATCACAGCCAACTTACCTCTCCCTCGCTGGGGTCAGCTGGACCCCTCTGGTCCCAGCTCCCTTTTAACCTGCACCCCACCTGGTACCTTCCTTGGCCCCTCCCTCCACAGCGCATTCCGGCCAGCTCAGGGCTCCCAGGATGCTCTGCACGTGGCTACATGGTGCCCACTTCTCCCTGCATCTTTCCTGTCTCTCTGACCATCCTACCCTCCCACAGGGCTGGGGGCTCCCTGAGGCTTACAGGCAGATGTCTCTGGAGACCTGAGGAAATGATCTAATGAAGGCACACTTTTCCCACAAATATGGTGATACATGAACGTCTGTTATCTAGCCTTGAACTCCTCCAAAAGCAGAGATTGTACCACCAGGAAGTCCTCCTGGAATCTTAGGCAAGAATACTGGAATGGGACTAGAATGGACTGCCATTTCCTTCTCCAGGGAAATCTTCCCGACCAAGAGATCGAACCCGGGTCTTCTGTATTGTAGGGAAACGCTTTACCCTCTAAGCCACCAGGGAAGCCCCATCTCGTCGCTACAACCAGCCTGAAATTCCCAAGCTCAGTATTCCCAGACCCCAGAGGCCAGGCACGGGGCGGCCACCAGGGGGCAGTGCGGGAGCACACATGCTCATCAGCAGCCCCTGTGAACGCCCTTCCCTCAGGCTCCCATCTCCCGGCAGAAACTGTCTCCGCCCAGCCGCGGCCACCCCGCAGCTCTGAGTTCCCGCGCTTCTTTGCACTGATTAACAAGAAAAGCAAGGTCGTGCGATCAGGCAGATCCCGGATCAAACCCAAGCTCTCTCATTTCCCTCCTGGCTGTGTGAATTTAGGCAAATTCCTTCCCTTCTCTGAGCCTCGTCTCCTAACCTTTGGGGTTCTTGCTACGCCCTGGAGAGCCACCAGAAATGGTAAATTGCCACGTGCGGAATGATGATCGGCCAATTATCATTCACCCATAGTCTCAGTCCACTGTCTGATTCCCAGAGCATGCCACATTAACCCAACTTTGGATTTAGGGGAAAAATGTTGAAATGCCAACCCCCATAACAAGCTTATGAAAAGCTCCGGTTTAGCCTCTATTAAGGACATCGTGAACAGTTTATTGATTTTGTTTTAAGGGAAATGAGAGGAAACAGAAGCAAACCCTTCGGGGTGCCAATTGAATTAGGAGTTGGGAGTTTATTCCACAAGAGACAGCGGGCTCAGCAGAGCGCTTCCGCTGGTCCCTGCCCCTCTCCTGTCTTCTCCCTCTGTCCACAGACGGGAGCTCCCTGGGCTTGTTACAGAGGAGAGCCGCAGTGCCCGGCCCTGCAGGCCACAGTCGGTGCTCAATCAGTCCACACTGCACTGCTCTGAGGAAGGCGTTGGGAAACACTTTCTCCCTCACTGTCCACTAGGGTTTCTGACGGCCTCCTCAGCAGCGCTTGGCTGCAAGCCCTAAACCCTGACTTGAGGGAACTGAATCTGTTGGAAGGAGGTCAGCTCAAATAATGAAAGGAGCTCAGGGGATCGAGCCGCGCAAATGCTGGAGCATCTCTGGGGGCCCCAGATGGAGAGAACTCTTCTCCTGGCGGCCCGGCTGCCATCCCTGGGGTGAGGGACCTCTCACGGCCTCTCCCCGTGGTTCAAGACTGCTGGAGTGAGCCCCACCACCACCCCCAGCCTGGCCGGGCCTGGGAAACACGTGCATTTTGATGGGCCCAGGACCACATCCCCAGAGAGCTCAGGAGGGACAAGACCCCCAGAGAAAGGGACAGGGAGGCTACAGACCAGTGAAAATCCACAACGTCACTTGATACAGCAAGTTTGGGCCCCCAGAACGTCCTCTCCTGTCCCTCTGCCCAGCTCTGCAGTGTGGAACACGGAAAGCTGTGGTGTGAGGGAAGCAGGCAAGATTCCTCCTTCTGAGAGTGTGAGAGCTGGCTGAGCGGGTAAGGCTCACAGAGGATGGGGGAGAGAGAGAGGCCCTCGGTGCAGACAGTCCTGGGTGTTCACAGCAGCCCACCTGCCACTTGCTGTGCTGCGTCAGGCAGACCTCTGCCTCCTCTGGGCCTCAGTTATATCGTCAGTAAAGACCTTTCTGCAGCCCTGGCCCCTCCGTCCAGCAGAATCCCAATACACGGGGTCACTGCGGCCTACAGCAGTGCCAGGGTTCCTCTGTCATCCACTACCTCTCACACACATTCACACACACTCACACACACTCTCCAGGCCCCAGTGAAACAGAACCTCTTCCATATCTCATTCATTAAACAGCAAATTCCCAGAGATGGGAAGCTGGCCTTGAGCTTTAGCCCCTTTGTTAGTTAGCTGCCACTAGTCTTGAATTGAACTGCAATTTTTAATTAAAGCATAATTATAATTTATATGTGTTAATTTATAATGTGTTCGTTTCAGGTGTACAGCAAAGTGATTCAGTTATAGATATATAGATTTTTTTCCATTATAAGTTACTGTAAGATGTTGAATATTGTCCCCTGTGCTACACAATAGGTCCTCGTTGTTTATTTATTTTATATGTAGTAGTGTGTTTCTACTAATCCCAAACTCCTAACTTTCCCCTCCCCTTCTCCCCTTCTGGGAAACACATGCATCTTGTTGGGCAGCCCCAGGACCACACCCCCAGAAAGCTCAGGAGGGACGAGACCCCCAGAGAAAGGGACAGGGAGGCTACTGCTGCTGCTGCTGCTGCTGCTAAGTCGCTTCAGTTGTGCCCGACTCTGTGTGACCCCATAGACAGCAGCCCACCAGGCTCTCCGGTCCCTGGGATTCTCCAGGCAAGAACACTGGAGTGGGCTACCATTTCCTTCTCCAATGCATGAAAGTGAGAAGTGAAAAGAAGTTGCTCAGTCATGTCCGACTCTTAGCGACCCCATGGACTGCAGCCTACCAGGCTCCTCCATCCATGGGATTTTCCAGGCAAGAGTACTGGAGTGGGGTGCCGTTGCCTTCTCCAGGGAGGCTACAGACTAGTGAAAATCCGTGACATCGTTTGATACAGCAAGTTTGGGCCANCCAGGCTCCTCCATCCATGGGATTTTCCAGGCAAGAGTACTGGAGTGGGGTGCCGTTGCCTTCTCCAGGGAGGCTACAGACTAGTGAAAATCCGTGACATCGTTTGATACAGCAAGTTTGGGCCACCAGAACGTCCTCTCCTGTGCCCTGCTCTGCAGTGTGGAACACGGAAAGCTGTGGTGTGGGGACAGCAGCAACTTGGTAACCGTAAGTCTGAAGAAGTTTCCGTGTCTTCAGCTGAAATGTGTGATGTGACTAACACCTGACTTTCAACAGGTTTGGTGGACGCATCGGATGAGATTACAGATGTGTGAGAACTCCGTCAATTGTGGAACCAAGCAAATACAAGATAGCTTCTAAACTGTGTATTTCCGAGTTGTTATTTTTGCCTTTCCCTTTGGTGGCGTGGGAGCTGGTTCTGAAAACAAAGCCTAGGGCCTTTTATTTGGGAATAAACAAAGCCCTTTTTTTCTCTCTCTGGGTTTTGCAACTTGCTTCTCAGGAATCCTGCAGCCGCCTGAGTCCTGCCTTGAGTCTGCAGACCCATGCTGCAGGTTCCTAGGGAGCCACCCTGTGAGAAGGTGGTCCAGCATGGTCCATGCTTACATGCTGATGACCCAGCCAGTGTGTGTGTGTGTGTGTGTGTGTGTGTGTGTGTGTGTGTGTCAAGGATTCCGTTTATACCCAAAGGTGGTACTCGCCAACGTCACGTATGTAGTGCTAGCTACAAAACTGAGACCCAGAGAAGACTAGTCAAACACAGCAGACATTTATTTCTTCTCTCACACAATGTGTAAGTCTGAAAAATCCAACTAGGCCCTGCATTTCCAAACTCTATTTCCTTTCATTTTGGTTTACAGATTGGACCGTTCTTGCCTAAATGCGTGTCTTTCTTGTATTACCTTACTACTGCTGCTGCTGCTGCTGCTAAGTCGCTTCAGTCATGTCTGACTCTGTGCGACCCCAGAGACGGCAGCCCACCAGTCTCCTCCATCTGGGATTCTCCAGGCAAAAACACTGGAGTGGGTTGCCATTTCCTTCTCCAGTGCATGAAAGTGAAAAGTGAAAGGGAAGTCGCTCAGTTGTGTCTGACTCCTAGCGACCCTATGGACTGCAGCCCACCAGGCTCCTCCATCCATGGGATTTGCCAGGCAAGAGTACTGGAGTGGGGTGCCATGGGCTTCTCCTTACCTTACTACAGGCAGCAGAAAGAAGTGAATGCCACTAGCTTTCAGACTCTTTACCCCTTCTCCGGAGACAACCACATCCATGCCCATTTTAGGCAACCATTTCGTTAGGTGTTTTCAACTGCAGGACACAAGCGCCCCGCCTTCCTGCCTGTGACCTCCACATCCTCCCCACCCACTGCCCAGCGCTGGGCCAGGCTACACACTGTAAGCTTGTTGCTATGGCAACACCTCCACTTCAAGGTACCAATTTATTAGAGTATTAATTAGAATCATATAAACTGCTGAAACATAGATCCAAATAAATAAGGGCTTAAAGCATCAGAATTTGGTTTCTTCTTTGCATGAGAGTCCTGAGCCTGTATTCCTAGACAGCAGGAGCTTCCTCTTCGTCGTGACCGGGGAGTAGGTTTCACTTTGTAGCCGCATCCCCTTAAAAACAAGGACCTTGTCACCGTCTCCTTCAGCTTTAGGAAAGAGCGGAAATGAGGAGGGACACACCTGCTTTTTAAAAGGCTCAGCCTCCCGAAGGAAGTCCATTGCTTCTGCCTGCGTTTCATGGGCCGGAACTCAGAACTCAGCCCACGACCACATCCATCCAAAAGGGCGGAAGAAGCAGGAAGTGAGAAAGGTGAATCTGAGGGGCACAGGCAACGGCCAAGTCCAACCCCATCCTTGGAGATGTCTCTCTGGCCCACTTCACATGGCTGGGGGTGCGTCTACCGTCACACATTCATTTAATAAATATTTACTTAGTACCCGATTGTGTGCAGGCCCCGAGTGAGGGAAATCAACAATACAGCAGTGAATCAGACACCATCAGTGAGTGGAGAGACTTAAAAAATGAGCAGTTGCACCAACGTATGATCAGAATTGTGCACCCCAGGATGACGGAGCTGATGGAGCAAGGTGGCTGGCTGATAACACGTGTAAGGACTCCCTGGAGATGACATTTAGGCTGAGACCTGCAAGATGTATGACCGTTGCCCCAGTGGAGGGTGGCAGTGCAGAGCACGGCCCAGCCTGGCATGCAGAGTGCGGTCAGTTGAGAAGAACAGATTGGAGTCCTCGCTTGCCTTCCTCAGTGAGTTGCTGAGAGATGGCTCAGTCTCCGGCTGATGGAGGAAACCAGAGTGGGGCAGAGAGTCACAAGCTGGACACACCAGGTACTGAGGGGTTTATTAGTTTCCTGGGGCTGATGTGACAAGTTATCGCAAGCTCGATGGCTGCAAACAATACACATGTATTGTCGGACCCTTCTGGGGAGTTAGAAGTCCTAAAGGGGCCTCAAGAAGGCTCCAGGAAGAGCCTGCTTCCTGCCTTTCCCGCTTCTAGAGGCAGCCCATTTTCCTTGGCTCCTGGATCCCAGCCTACTGCTGCACCTTCCCATCTCAGCTTCTGCCCCCATATCCAACCCCCCCCCCACCTCAACCCTAGGCTCTCCTGCTTTCTTCCTTCACTTATAAGCAATCTTACACAATTAGGGGATTATGTGGAGGCCACCCAGCTAATTCAAAACCATCTCCTCATTTCAAGATCCTTAACTTAATCACATCTGCCAAGACCCTTTTGCCCTATAAGGTCACAAGTTCCAGGGTTTGGGATATGGACATCTTTGGGGGGCATTATGATCGCCAAGAGGACGATCGGACAAGAAAAGGAGCATCCACGCAGGTGACCAAGTGCAGTCACAGGAAGATGAGTATGTTCGGAAGTCAGCAGGCAAGGCAGCGGAGCCCCAGCGGGAAGTTCCTCGCCCCTGTGCACAGACAGCTGTTTGTGCCTTGCCTATCTTCACTCTGCCCCTTCTGGTAACTGCAACCCAAATTTCTTCATGGAGATACTCATGCACATTCTTAACCTGGGGGTTGGACCATGACCAAGTTGAAGCCAACCAGAGTCTTTCACTCCTGGTTCAGGAGTGGGACTGGTCCAAGCCAGGACAATGAAAGCTTTCTTGTAAGTTATTCTGGCGTGGCTGGGGAATAAATTGCTGCTGGTAACCATTGTGGGCCAACTTCTCTGAGATAATCCATGGAGAAAGAAGACTTGAGTCTTATTGAAAGAAATCATAGCATTGTTTGAGAATCTAGATCTAGCTATAACCGAAGCCAACATCTCGACCATGTGAACAATAACAACACAGCAAAATCCCACGTGGGCTTAATTCTCTTTCTAGCAGTGGCAACCAAACGGGCGTTGACACGGCCAGCCTCTGGCACCACTCTTGGGTCTAGGGGGTGCACCCAACATCTCTCCCTCTTCCTGAGTTTCTCCCATTCTTCAAGACTGTGGTTCGTGCCACCTCTCCAAGGAAGGTGTCCCTCATTCTCCACACTCTCAACTCACCTGGCCCTGGTTGGAATGCTTCCCATAGGATCCTGACCTCTTCCAGGTGACCACGTCACCCGAGTACCTTCCCCAGGCCCTCTTGCCCTTCTCTGTCCTTTCACCCTCAGGGAGTGAGCTGCCCGTCTGCTCTTGGCTACTCAGCTCCTGGAGCACGAATCCATCAGAACCAGATGCTAAGCCGCGGGAGAGGCAGCAGCTGCCATCCTCAAGATCAGGGAAAACGAGGAGTCGTTGGCACCTTGCCGAGGGTTGCTGTGCCCTGTCCTTGAACGACCTCAAAAGGCAGCTCAAGGCTTCTCACCCTGGGATCTCCTCTGCAAGGCCAAGGTCACCGAGAAGAAGAGCAGATCATCCATCAGCCCCGGACAGAGAATCAGGAAGGGTCCTCGAGGTTCCTGGTGACCTCACCCTTCCATGTCTTTGATAGGCATGGGTTCTCCTTGAATGCCTCCAGAGACAGGGAGCTTACCATTTCTCTGGGAAATCATCCTCTCCCTGGACACTGGGTCCAAGTCTGTCCCCTAAACTTACTTTTCCTCCGGTCTTTTGGGAAAGCCTGAGCGGTCCCTCTCCCGCTGCCCCTCCACTCCCCATGCAGGCCCCAGTCCTAGCACTCCCGGCGGTGCACTGGGAATGTCTCAAGCTCCTTATCACTTCTGCCCCCCACATTTCCATAGTTCCCACCCTTTTACTTCAAATATCTCCAGCTCTTTCCTGAGGGATCCCTGGCATGTCATGTAGCCATGGCATGAACCAGAAGGTTCCAGAACCCCCAGAGTTCCCAACCTCACCAGCTAAGTGCCTGACCTTAGCCAAGGCAGGCAGAGATTAGAGTCCCCACCCTCAGACCACCTTCTTTCCTTGAATTCCTAAGAGATTCTCATCTAGGGGACCAAGGAGGCAGATGGTCTCTCACCCGGGGCCTCCAGGGAGGCCGGGACAGTGCATTTGCTGGTGAGGGACATTCAGTTGCATCCAGTTAGGGACACTGAGCCCAGGAGAGGAGACGTATTGGGCTCAGCATTGATCCTTGGACCCAACACTGCAGCTCTTCCAGGCTTCCAAAGAACCTGTGATCCCTCTGCTACAGCTGGTACGGGCTCTCAGAAAATGTCTCAGGAAGGAAGGGGAGTGGCAGGAAGGAGAAGGAGCCATTTCTGAGCACCTACTGTGTACTAGGGGCATTTACTGAGACCTCACTCACTTTATCCATCAAGACAAGGTGGCAGTTGCTCCCACCTTCAGAGAAGACGTGGGACGAGGCTAAGGTCACACGGTCTGGGAGCGTCAGAGTGGGGGTTTGAGTCCAGCCTGTTCAGTGCTGGGCCCCCCTGTCTTTCTCTGCCGTTCCTTCTTTGAGGAGAGCACAGGCTATAAATGCGCCAGCAATGTCACCGGCTGCTCCTGGAAGATTATGTGTGGCAGCTGCAGCTCTTCCTGTGGGAGGAGGAGGGTGTGGCTAAGGGGAAGAGGCAAGGAAAATCTGAGATGGGAGAAGGGGGACCCTGTTTCTCCAGATCAGAACATCAGATTTCACGAGCCCAGTAGCTTCTCAGAGCTGGCTGAGTAAGATGTCTGTTCTGCCCCAAACCACCCTCCTTCCAGAAGTCACCCCAGCCCTGGGGTATGGAGCCATACTCTCCTTCCCAACCTCTTACAGCCCAGTAACCTGCCCTGGGTAAGCTTTGTACTTAACAAGGACCAAGGGAATATTCACTGGGAGGACTGATGCTGAAGCTGAAGCTTCAATACTTTGGCCACCTGATACAAAGAGCCAACTCATTGGAAAAGAGCCTGATGCTGGGAAAGATTGAGGGCAGGAGGAGAAGGGGACGACAGGGGATGAGATGGTTGGATGGCATCACTGACTCAATGGACATGAGTTTGAGCAAGCTCCAGGAGGCTGTGAAGGACAGGGAGGCCTGACGTGCTGCAGTCCATGGGGCTGCAAAGAGTCAGACACGACTGAGCAACTGAAAACAACAAGGGGGCCCACGGTGGCAGAGGAGAGAGAGAGTCAGTGTGGGACAGCTTCATTCAGTCACTCCACGAACACTTCTCCCTGCTGTAGATCCCACTCATCGGGTTCCCACCGCGCGTGTTGTAAGTTCCAGCAGTGCAACTCTGGGCAAATCTGTTCCTCTCCCTTGGTCTGTTTCTTTTCTATAAAGTGTGCACAATTCTAGTGTCTGCCTTAAAAGACTGTTGGAAGAACTGAAGAGAATGAGTAAGCCCTCAAACAATGTTACTTACTACTATTAAACTACTTCTATCCTGAAAACAACACAGCTGAGAAGGTCCTGTTATTCCTGTTCCCAGAAAAGGAAATTGAAGCTCAGCCAGGTGCAGGACTCTGCTCGAGGTCCATCTAGGGAGATCTGGGAATGAAACCAGAAATTCTCTTCTTACCCGCTCCATCTTCACTCTCAGCAGTACACCAGGGACCAGGGCTTCTCAGGCACACAGGCCTGATCTCTTGTCCAGTGCAGGGAGACACACACAGACCAGCTCCAACTCCAGGGAGTAAGAGCTGTGATGGAGGGCCTAGGGAGCTAGAGAGCAGGGGGAAGGCAAGCAATGGAGGCGCGGCTGCAACCCTGGGGAGCTGGGAGCCCTGGGGAGACTGCACGAGAGGTAAACATTTAGCCAGGCCCTGAGGGTGAGACCTTTATATAGGAAGCAACTGGAAAGGTAGTTAAGGAACAGAGCTCAAAGCCTGGCTCTGTCCCTCCGCTGAGTGACCTTAGAGAAGTAAACTCACCTCCTGAGCTTCTGTTTCCTTGTCTAAACAGCTTAGTAACTGTGAGACCAGGTAAATGCAAACACCTGGCACCTGGTAGGTATTTATCGTTTGCAAAGTTCTCTCTCCTCTCAGTCTCCAAATGCTTATTGAGTGCCTCCTGCATGCCTGATCCTGGATGCAGAGATCAACCATGATCTCATTGTACAAGCAAAGATGCTCAATGAGCAGAAGCAACTTGCCTAAGGCCACGCTGGTTGAGGGTCTACCTCGTGCTCACAGAGCACTTGCCAAGAGTTCGTCACCTTGGCAAATCCTCCAAACATCTCTGAGAGGATGAAGTGACTGCTTCTGTTTCACGGATGAGGGAACGAAGACCCGGGATGGGCTTCTCGCACAAGGTCATCAAGGACCCCCTTTGACAAGATCAGGACAGCACCCTCCCCACTCCCATCAGAGCACCTCTGCTGCCAGGCTCCGTACAGAGCCCTGGACAGGGCCAGAAGTCCACGCAGGCAAGTTGGCTCCACATGGGGGGCGGTGGACTATTTGAAACCAAAGTCCCATCTTTCAGAGGGATTAAGCTTATCAGAAGGGGGTGAGTTAGCTGCTCATGGATACAGGTAGTTTCTTCACTTGTAAAATAGAAATGAAAATAATCCTAATGCTTGATGTTCCCCCTTGTCCTGGAGAGCAGAGCCCTACCCTAATTTACCCCTGGAATCCACCCCATCCCTCTCACAGCCTAGGAGCTTAGGATGGGGCTGAACCATCACCCCCAGCTGTAGGCACAGTACCCAGCAGGGCTGGCCAGCGTGTCACAGTCCCCCAGCTGCAGGGTTAGGACTCCAGACCCAAGACTCCTGGTGTCTCTAATGGGAAAGGAAAGCTCTTTCAATGGAGCTATTGGGAGATGAAGATGGAAGCAAAAATGCTGGTTTACCCACCGGTGAGGACAGCAAAGGAAGCGGAGCCAGGAACAGACGCGGCCTCCTGGGCCCATCGTCTGATCGGACGCAGCCTTGTCTTTGGCTTAAGCAATCCTCTATAATATCTAATTATGGAAACCAATAAATGTCCCACTTTCCTTCAACCACACTGAATCAAGTTTCTGATCCTAGCAACAGCAGAAACTTGATGAATACAGTAACCCAAACAGGAGCTAACATATCACATTTGCCATGAAAAAAGTATGAGAGCACTGATGTGTTAATGGTAGTCATTAAACGGGAAAACAGTGAAATTAATCGAGAGAGTTTTATTTATCCAGAAGATAGTGCTTAAGGAGAAAATGATTTATTAGGGAAGCATAAGGGGGACATGGAGACTTCTGAAAGTCTGAAGAAGGCAGCAGGGCACTCCCAGGGAGAAACCATCGTGGAGAAACCAGCACGAATGAGCACACAGGCTGACTGCGGTAGGTGGGTTGCTGCCTGTGATTGCATATCGTCCCCAAACAGCCAGCATACTTAGTGGTTCTACACCCACTTTCAAAAATGAGGAAACTGATGTTCAGAAGGAATAGACACTTGGCCAAGCACCAAACTCCATTTCACCCCATGTCCAAGTCTATCTCTTCATCAAATAAAGCATTCAACAGTAATTTACCACCAGCACCTAAGATACCTCTTTGATCACAGTCTCTGTGGTCATCACGGGAACAGTACAGAAAATACTCCAAAGTAGAAATACATGGTACAAAACAGGGCCACTATTGGACTCCAAAGGCGGCCTCCATCCCCCACCCCTTCTAGAAGGGGTCTCCAAAGGACAAAATGAAGGTTCAAGACTGCCTTCAGAATCTATGCCAGTCCTATAGGGCCAGCACACCCTCTGGCCCCAAGACCAGAACTGACGAACTCGCTGCTCTCAACAAAAGCGCTAGTAGTCTTGCCTGAAGACCCACTGTCTTTCTTCCATAAGAAAAGGAAGAAATAGATCATTATACAGTCTCTACCCGCTGGTTCAAATGAAGAGCAAATCTTTTGTAAATCTCTTTCAACATTCTCTCCAGAAACTCTGCACTGATGGGAGCTACGAAGAACTAGAGCCAGGCAAGGTCACACTGGACCCTGTTTAGGCAGGAGGGTAAGGGGCTGCCGTCCAGTGGGCATCTGCTCTTGTACCTCGTGTTGGGCTGAGCTTCCCGAGTGCCCCAGTCCGTAGCAGGGAAGCAGTGCTGGTCTCCGTCACACAGATGAGAAAATGGCAGCCCAGAGAGGGGCAAGCACAAAGCGACCCAGGGCAGAGCACGACTTGAACTTGGATCCCTCTGCCTCCAGAGACTGCATCTCTCCTCTCACTGCACACTCACTCTTCGAGCACAGTGAGAAACGGTAACCAAGCAGGAGCAGAGCTGAGCTCCAAAAGATACAGTTCTTTCTCTGCGCATAAAGAAGCTAACAGGCCCCCTCCCTTGCATCTGCAGCGTAGGGTTGCAGGGACGCTAATGAACAAAGTCACTCACAGTCTGCCCTGACATCCTCAGAATATATCGCCCTGCTCTGAGAACACGTCTCCTTAGCCCCATAAATAATTGGGAACCCGTGCACTCCCTGGCATTTCTGCTGAAATCATCATTCACCCACACTCTCTGTGCTTCCTGCAGAGCCAAAACAATTCTTTCTGATTTAAAAAAAAAATGCAGTCTTTTATTGAAAATAGTTTTTGTATTCACCCTCCACCAAGCACCTCCTCAGTCTGCACTCAGTCTTAAGCAGCAGAGACACAGAGATGACTTGGACACAGCCCTGCCCACAGGGAACTCAGATCCTGCAGAGGAGAGAGACTCAGCAGACCGTTAGAACTGCAACATGTAAATTATTTACCAGAATTAGGGGGAGGGGCCAGTGTGGGGAGGGCCAGCGTGTAAGTACAGACAGTGCCTTGCAGGGGGACAGGAGGAATCAAGACTGAATCCGAGGCGGAGCCACGCTGGGGAGAAAGGTGCTCTTGGAAGGGGACAAGAGGCAGGTGGTGAGCCAGCCTAACGGCAGAAGGCGCGAATCTCCAGTCAAAATATTAAAATCATAAAATCACAAGTGATGGGGTTTTTCTTTTTCTTTTTTTGTCTTTTGTGGATATGAAGGGTGTGCTAAGGTGCACCCACCGGTAACTGGTCTTAAAGGACATGCACTGAGGCAGGAGTTGAGGGCCATATGGGAAGAAAGCCAGGAGTAGGCAGAAATCAAGGAAGGTGTGAACTGCACAGACTCTGACATTGCCAAATTAATTAGTCCATGCCAGCTCCCACAGCCATTGGCTTGATAATGGATACGTGATCTCAATCAGCCAGCCAGAGTCGACCCTGGGACTTTTGCTGGAATGTCTAGCAAAGAGACTTGTTTTTCCCTCTGGAGCTGCTACTGATCACTGTGAAGGGAGTGCCTGCCTGAGAATGGAGCTGACACAGAGGAAAGCATCCCCTTAAAGGCACTGCTTAAGCCCTCTGCATGACTGAAGCTCCCTCCACCATGAGATATTCAATTGCACAAGCCGATTTCTTTTCTTTTTTTTTTTTTTTTTTTTTAAGTATTTGAGATGCTTTATCACACTGGTGACCTCCAGGGTTGTGACAGTGAATGCAAAGACCTGTGACAGTAGGTGGAAGATGGCCAGTGTGTCCAGATACTCACACTCAGCAGGTTGTGGAAGAAAATGCAGTTTTGTAGATGGGTGGTGGCCAGGTTGCAGAGGGCTGTAATGTTAAGCCAAGTATAAGTAAAGGGGACCAGAAAAGAAATCTAAGCAGGGGAGTGGTATAATCAGATATATATATATATCTGTAGGCTCACTCTGTTTATTCAAATGTGTTTAAAACCTAGAAAGACTTCCCCAAGTAGGAAGCGAGCCAGACCAGACGTTTTTCTTCTTCAGTTTTTCTGCACGAAGGTGCTATCCAAGGTACTGAGATCCCCAAGAGGACTCTTCCAGGAAAGGAAGCATGCTAAGTCTTGTGGGAGGAGATTGGCATGCTGGCTCATACATTCAAAATGCCAGCTAGTTCTAGTCCCTTATTTCTGCACAAATTGAATCAGTCCTGTGCTGTTTGTCTCTCTTCTCCTATAGAAGGGGAAGAAAGTCTATTAGTGTATGGCTGCTCCCGGAAATCAGCCTCAGGGCACACACAAATCTTTTGTCCTTGCCTCTGCCTGGGCTGATGGAGCAGGGGACTAATAAAATTTAGAGACAAAAGGACTGGGTAATGAGTTATTTGATACTGAAGTGTGCAAACAGCCAGAATGATTAACATACTTGTCCTGGGTTGGTGGTAGATTATTGGTCCCAGTTCTTCAATTCTCCCTGCATCTAACCATCTTTTTCACATGATGAGTCCTTCTCATCAAAAGAGTAGGGCATAGTTCCCTTTTATTTGACTTTGGGCTTGGCCATATGACTTGCTTTGGCCAAAACCGGTGGACAAAAGTCAAGATGAGCCTGTCCCGAGCTTAGACATTACCAGACCCGGGCACTTCCACTAAGCTTCTTCCAGGGTTGTCATCACCCCTGGGAGAGTGTGTGCCAGTGTGCCCACTGCTGGGGGATAATTCTCCATATCTCTTCCACACAAGAGGAGAAGGGGAGGACAGAAGACCAGATGGCTGGACGGCAACACCGACTCAGTGGACCTGATTTTGAGCAAGATCTGGGAGACGGTAAAGGACAAGGAAGCCTGATGCCTTGCAGTCCATGGGGTCGCAAAGAGGCAGACAGGATTGAGCAACTGAGCAACTACAAACCACAGACCTCGTGAGCAGAGCCACAACTGGCTACATAATTAACAGGTCTTCACTGAAAAATGAAAATGTATAGTCTCTAATTTTGAAAGTACTCACAAGTGAAAGATCAATGATTTTTATACGTGTGGCCCTGTGCAGTTTCACAGCGCACATGCCCAGGAAGCCAGCCCTGGCAGAAGCAGTGATAGCTTTTGCTTTAGATCAGTTCAGTTCAGTTCTGTTGCTCAGTCGTGTCCAACTCTTTGTAATCCCATGAACCTCAGCACACCAGGCCTCCCTGTCCATCACCAACTCCCGGAGTTTACCCAAACTCATGTCCATTGAGTCAG
>SJYA01004230.1:9998-21029 GCA_006410615.1 Neotragus moschatus
TAAATTGGGTAAGTACAAATACAAGTGTGATCAATGCCATTCACAAAGTTAGATATTGAAATTTATTAAGTTTTCAGCTGAAAAACAACAACAAAAAAACATTTGAACAATTCCTAAAGAAAACAGAGATGAGTCTCCATGTCATCCTAGAGAACAGGAACCCAAAAGTGCTACACACCGGCTACCCCCAACTGACCTGGTCCCTTACTACTGAGAAGACTCCCTCTTCAATCAGAGGGAAGGATTACCTGGCTGCTGCTCTGGCTCAGGGACCCTCTTCCTCTTCCATTGCAGCCTCCACAAACAGGTGGGAAGGCCCTGGAAATCCTTTTGTTGTCCCTGAGCAGATACTATGTGACTAGCCACTTGCTGGTCTCTGCATAGGCCCAGGGACCCCACAGGAACTCATAGCAAGCAAAGTTGCTGTCAGGCACCTGCTGGTATTCCAGGTAACCCTTCCACATCCACACATGGGTCAGCAGCCCCCTGGACTCCACAAAGATGGAGTGCTCCCTCCTGGGACACACCCCCATCCTGCTTAGTGTTTCCCAGACCACCTCCTCAGGGGTAAAATCTCCATTTTGGATGATGAGGCTGAGGACCAGCATCAGGAGCCCAGCCTTAGGCAGGCTCTTCCCACCACTCGGTGAGGCCCAGGGTGGGGACCAAGATGTAGATGTGCTCCCTGATGTACACCTCCTTCACTGCCATGACAAAGACCAGCTGCAAGCACTGGGCGGCTTTACAGAAGACCACAGGTATGTGGTCCTGGTTATCCGTGAGGATCATATTCAGTATTGCGATCTTTGAGTTCAGCTCCTTGGCATGAAACTTGAGGAGCAGGAACTTAACAGGTTAGCCATCATCTCCTTCAGAGCTTCTTGGGGCAAGGCCTCCACAAGGGCTGCGGAAGAGACTAAGGGAGAGAAGGCCGAGGGGGCTGGAGCCTTCCTTCACCTCAAAACACAGGGACTGCCCCTCTACCTGGCCTCGGCCTCCCCTGGGTCCTGAAGGTCTTCCTCAGGTTTGCTCAGCTCAGTCATCTTGATCCCGAGTGCGATGCCTGGGACCAAACCACAGACAGGAGTGAGGCAGAGGGATAGACGCAGACCACATGCCTGGAGGAGAGAGGGGGTGTGAGTAGCCTTACCTGAGAAATGCACCCTGGGAGATCTGACACAGGCCACTTAAAGGTTTCCTCTTGAGGGGTGCTCTCGAGCCTCACAGGGGTCCTCTTCCTGGGCGTCCAGACATCTGGCTACCTGAAGGAGGAAGGGCAATATCTCCCCAGGGTGCAGTCAGAACAGCTGGAAGTTCCTGGGCTGACAGGATGTGGGGATATGGGCTTTGGAGTTTCCCCTCTGTTCTGGGAAGGGGAGCCCCAGGTGCACTCAGGACACCCTCCTCACCTTGACTCCTGGCACTGCCTGGACCTCCTCTGCTCTCTGACCTCAGGACACGGGCCTCAGACCTCTGCTTCACCTCATGTTTCCCGGAGCTCCTGTGAGAGACATGGAGGGGACACCTCAGGGGTAGACTGAGACATATCTCTGGGCCTTCCATGCTGGTAGGTGGGGTGGACTCTATGAAGTCCCCCCAGTTGTGGGGTGAGGTCCACTCAGGGCTTCCTTGTAGTTCTTACCTGTCTCCTGGCACAACCTGGTCCCTCCCCTTTGGGGGCCTGCAGGGAAACTCAGAACAAGACTCTAGTCTGAACAGAAAGTGCTGATGGGCCCCATGTGTAGCTGCACTTGCCCAGGGCTTCCTGTGGATTCTAGTTTGGGGAGATTACTGGTCCTCAGCTCCTCCTCATGTCCTTTCTGGCCTCCCAAAACTGACCACAGGGATAGGACAGGAGTCTACTCAGTTATCACTCCAGATCTGTAGAGTATACCCTCTGTGGACCTGAACACTGCTTCTGCCTGAACACCTCAGATCCTGAGGTCCCTAAGCCATAGGTCAAGAAACTGCTCATCCCACTCTGGGGCCTTCAAGATCCCCATCAAATACAAGGATCCCTCCCTGTCATAAGTTCTAAACACCTCTGTCACCAGCAGGGCCCAGGATTGTCCTGCCCACCATTTTGAGACCTCACTGCTTTCACAAGGTCCCCAGTCCTCTGAGACCCACATGTCAGGAATTCAGACAGGCTTAATGTGCTCATCTCACACCAAGGTCTCCCAGGGCCGACTATAGGTGTGGAGACCTGCAGGGTTCCATTGATCCTCACTCAGGGTCCCCTCTGTCCTCTTTCAGGCACTGCACCTTGCTTATAGGCAGGACCTGGGATTCTCGCCTCTCCCCAGCTGAAGCCCAGCTCCTTATACCAGGGTCCCATCTCTCCAAGACCTGGATGTCAGGAAGTCAGACCATGCCTGTTTCACTCATCCTACTCCAAGATAGCCCCGGACTGACAACAGAGATGGGCTTCTCTGAGGTCTCATCTAATTGGGTACAGGGTTCCCTAGTCTGTCCTCATAGTCCTCAATTTGACACCCCAAAGGACCTAGGAATAGACCCACCTAAGGCCTTGTCCCATATGCGAGGTCCCCGATCTGAGACCCAGATGTCAGAAAATCTGCCCCTTGTAGCAGGACTCCAATCTAAGACCTGTATGACAGGAAGTGAGACCATGTCTAATGTGCTCATCCTATCAACCCAGGGCCGCCAAGGACTGACAGCAGGGACTGTCTTCTCTTGGTCTCCTCTGATTGGGGTCCAGCATCCCCTCAGTCTCCCTCAGGGTCCTCACCTAAACTGCTTCAGAACCTAAGACTCTCCCCTCCAATCCCTGAGGCCTCACCCCTTATATCAAGTCTCCAGTGTTTCTGAGACCTGGTACTCACGTCCCCACCAGAGTCGCCCTGGGCTGGCAGCAGGTTCTGGGACCTGTGGGATTCCCTGTGTCCTCCATCAAGGTCCTCATCTTGAGCCCTGGCAGGTCTAGGGATACCCCTTGTATTGACCAGAGGCAGGACCCTCACACTAAGGCCATCACTTCAGTGGGACCCCCCCCAGGGGAGTCTGCAGACACGACATCAAGGCTCCATGCCCAGGGATTCCCAGAGCTGAGATGATGCCCTGGACATTCTTCAACCCTCCTTCTGGTCTTCACTTTGACTCTCAGCAGGTCTGAGCACCACCCTCTGTCCGTGACCTTGCTCCCCTTAGAATCAGGCCCTCCCCAGCCAGGACCCCTGAGAGGCAAGCAGGAGTAAGGGGCTCATTCCTACAACTCTGCTGGGGCCTCCCTGGGCTGAGATCATTGATGACATGGACATCCTGGGGTCCCAGAAACCCCCTCATGGTTCTACCTTGACTCCTAGCACAGTGAGTTCCTTTACTCTGCTGATCTGAACCCAGGCACCTGACCCAGGCCCTCACTTCTCCCCTCCCATCAGGATCAGTGAGGTTAAATTTGAATGCCATGTTCCCTGGTCCCTCAGGGCTCTCAGGAGGGAGGCACATGCATCCCCTGGGGACCCTAGAGAAGACCCTCATCTCCAGTCTTCACAGGACATGGGCACCTCCCTTTGCCCACCAGAGACTGTGTCCCACAGACCAAGCCTATGACTCCCTGAGTTCACTGAGGAAGTGAGCAGGTGTGGAGTCTCAGACTGACATCCCAGACCAGGATGCCCAGATATCCCAGTTGGGTTGAGTTGTATTCTTTTTTTTTTTTTTTACAATGAAAAATTTTTTGAATATAAATTAATTTATTTTAATTGGGGGTTAATTACAATATTGTATTGGTTTTACCATACATCAACATGAATCCACCATGGGTGTACACATGTTCCCCATCCTGAACCCCTCCCTCTACTACCTTCCTCCCCATACCATTCCTCTGGGTCATCCCAGTTCACCAGCCGCAAGCATCCTGTTTCAGGCATTGGAACTGGACTGGTGATTAGTTTTACGTATATTATACATGTTTCAATGCCATTCTCCCAAATCATCCCACCCTCGCCTGCTCCCACAGAGTGCAAAAGACTGTTCTATACATCTATATCTCTTTTGCTGTCTCGCATACAAGGTTATCGTTACCATATTTCTAAATTCCATATATATGTGTTAGTATACTGTATTGGTGGAGAAGGTAATGGCACCCCACTCCAGTACTCTTGCCTGGAAAATCCCATGGATGGAGGAGCCTGGTAAGCTGCAGTCCATGGAGTCGTGAAGAGTTGGACAAGACTGAGCAACTTCACTTTCACTTTTCACTTTCATGCATTGGAGAAGGAAATGGCAACCCACTCCAGTGTTCTTGCCTGGAGAATCCCAGGGATGGGGGAGCCTGGTGGACTGCAGTCTGTGGGGTCACATAGAGTTGGATATGACTGAAGCAACTTAGCAGATACTGTATTGGTGTTTTTTTGTTTGTTTTTTTCCTAGCTTACTTCACTCTGTATAATAGGCTCCAGTTTCATCCACCTCATTAGAACGGATTGAAATGTATTCTTTTTAATGACTGAGCAATACTCCATTGTGTATATGGACCACAGCTTTCTTATCCATTCATCTGCTGATGGACATCTAGGTTGCTTCCATGTCCTGGCTATTACAAACAGTGCTGTGATGAATATTGGGGTACATGTGTCACTTTCAATTCTGGTTTCCTCTTTGTGTATGCTCAGCAGTGGGATTGCTGGGTCATAAGGCAGTTCAATTTCCAGTTTTTTTAAGGAATCTCCACACTTCTCCATAGTGGTTGTACTAGTTTGCATTCAGACCAACAGTGTAAGAGGGTACCCTTTTCTCCACACCCTCTCCAGCATTTATTGCTTGTAGATTTTTGGATAGCAGCCATTCTGACTGGCGTGAAATGGTACCTCATTGTGGTTTTGATTTGCATTTCTCTGATAATGAGTGATGTTGAGTATCTTTTCATGTGTTTTATAGCCATCTGTATTTCTTCTCTGGAGAAATGTCTATTTAGTTCTTTGCCCGATTTTTTGATTGGGTCGTTTATTTTTCTGGAATAGAGCTGCACGAGATGCTTGTACATTTTTGAGATTACTTCTTGTCAGTTGTTCCATTTTCTATTATTTTCTCCCATCTGGAAGGCTGTCTTTTCACTTTGCTTATAGTTTCCTTTGTTTGTCAAAACTTTTACTTTTAATTAGACCCCATTTGTTTATTTTTGCTTTTATTTCCAATATTATGGGAGGTGGGTCATAGAGGATCCTGCTATGATTTATGTCTGAGTGTGTTTTGCCTATGTTCTCCTCTAGGAGTTTTATAGTTTCTGGTCTTACATTTAGATCTTTAATACATTTTTAGTTTATTTTTATGTATGGTGTTAGAAAGTGTTCTAGTTTCATTCTTTTACAAGTGGTTGACCAGTTTTCCCAGAACCATTTGTTAAAGAGGTTGTCTTTTCTCCATTGTATATTTTTGCCTCCTTTGTCAAAGATAAAGTGTCCATAAGTGCGTGGATTTATCTCTGGGCTTTCTACTTTGTCCCATTGATCTATGTTTCTGTCTTTGTGCCAGTACCATACTGTCTTGATGACTGTGGCTTTGTAGTAGAGCCTGAAGTCACGCAGGATGATTCCTCCAGGTCCATTATTCTTTCTCAAGATTGCTTTGGCTATTTGAGGTTTTTTGTATTTCCATGAAAATTGTGAAATTATTTGTTCTAGCTCTGTGAAAAATACCACTGGTAGCTTTATAGAGATTGCATTGAATCTAGAGATTGCTTTGGGTAATATACTCCTTTTCACTATATTGATTCTTCCGATCCATGAACATGGTACATTTCTCAATCCATTAGTGTCCTCTTTGATTTCTTTCACCAGTGTTTTGTAGTTTTCTATATATAGGTCTTTTCTTTCTTTAGGTAGATATATTCCTAAGTATTTCACTCTGCGTTGCAATGGTGAATGGAATTGTTTCCTTAATTTCTTTTTCTACTTTCTCATTATTAGTGTGTAGGAATGCAAGGGATTTCTGTGTGTTGATTTTATATCCTGCAACTTTACTATATTCATTGATTAGCTCTAGTAATTTTCTGGTGGAGTCTTTAGGGTTTCCTATGTAGAGGATCATGTCATCTGCAAACAGTGAGAGTTTTACTTCTTTTCCAATTTGGATTCCTTTTATTTCTTTTTCTGCCCTGATTGCTGTAGCCAAAACCTCCAAAACTATGTTTAATAGTAGTGGTGAAAGAGGGGACTCTTGTCTTGTTCCTGACTTTATGGGAAATGCTTTCAGTTTTCTGCCATTGAGGATAATGTTTGCTATGGGTTTGTCATATATAGCTTTTGTTATGTTGAGGTATGTTCCTTCTATTCCTGCTTTCTGGAGAGTTTTTATCATAAATGGATGTTGAATTTTGTAAAAGGCATTTTCTGCATCTAATGAGATAATCATATGGCTTTTATTTTTCAATTTGTTAATGTGGTGTATTACATTGATTGATATGCAGATATAGAAGAATCCTTGCATTCCTAAGGCAAAGCTCACTTGGTCAAGATGTATGATCTTTTTAATGTGTTGTTGGATTCTGATTGCTAGAATTTTGTTAAAGATTTTTACATCTATGTTCATCAGTGTTATTGGCCTATAGTTTACTTTTTTGGGGGCATCTTTGTCAAGTTTTGGTATTAGGGTGATGGTAGCCTCGTAGAATGAGTTTGGAAGATTACCTTCCTCTGCAATTTTCTGGAAGAGTTTGAGTAGAATAGGTGTTAGCTCTTCTCTAAATTTTTGGTNTGAGGATAATGTTTGCTGTGGGTTTGTCATATATAGCTTTTATTATGTTGAGGTATGTTCCTTCTATGGCTGCTTTCTAGAGGGTTTTTATCATAAATTTATGTTGAATTTTGTCAAAGGCTTTCTCTGCTTCTATTGAGAAAATTGTGTGGGTTTTATCTTTCAATTTGTTAATGTGGTATATTCCATTATTTGATTTGTAATTATCTAAGTATCCTTCAACCCCTGGGTTAAGGCCCACTCTAGGTCATGGTGTATGATCTTTTTAATATGTTGTCAGATTCTGTTTGTTAGTATTTTGTTGAGGAGTTTTACATCAATGATCATCAATGATATTGGTCTGTAGTTTTCTTTCTTTGTGGCATTTTTGTCTAGTTTTGGTGTTAGAGTATGGTGGCCTCATAGAATGAGTTTGGCAGTTAAACGTCCTCTGTAATTTTCTGGAAGAGTTTGAGTAGGATAGGTGTTATCTCTTCTCAAATTTTTGGTAGAATTCACCTGTGAAGCCAAATGGTCCTGGGCTTTTGTTCGTTGGAAGATTTTTGATTACAGTTTTGATTTCCATGCTTGTGATGGGTCTATTTCTTTCTGATTCAGCTTTGGAAGGTTATATTTTTCTAATAAGTCATCCATTTCATCCAAGTTGAACATTTTATTGTATATAGTTGCTGATAGTCTCTTATAATACTTTGTATTTCTGTGTCTGTTGTGATTTCTCCATTTTCATTTCTAATTTTGTTGATTTGATTCTTTACTCTAGTTTTCTTCATGAATTGGCTAACCATTTGTCTATTTTACTTTTCTTCTAAAAAAACAAGCTTTTAGTTTTGTTTATTTTTTTGGTAGTCTCTTTTGTTTCTTTCTCATTTATTTCTGTCCTAATTTTTATGATTTCTTTCCTTCTACTAACCCTGGGGCTCTTCATTTCTTCTTTTTCTAGTGCTTTAGGTATAAATTTAGGTTATTTATTTGATTTTTCTCTTGTCTCTTGAGGTAAGCTTGTATTGCTCTGAACCATCCCCTTAGCACTGCTTTTACTGAATCCCATAGGTTTTGTCTTGTCGTTTTTTAATTTTCACTTGTTTCTATGAATATTTTGATTTCCTTTTTGATTTTTTCTGTGATTTGTTGGTTATTCAGAAGCATGTTGTTTAGCCTCCATATGTTTGTATTTATAATATTTTTTCCCCTGTAGTTGACATCCCATCTTACCACATTGTGATTAGAAATGATGCTTGAGATGATTTCAATTTTTTTTTTTAAATTTACCAAGCCTAGATTCATGGTCCAGAATGTAATCTATCCTGGAGAATGTTCCATGTGCACTTGAGAAAAAGGTAAAATTTTTCATTTTGGAGTGAAATGTCCAATAGATATCTATTCAGTCTAACTGGTCCACTGTATCATTTGAAATTTTTGGTTCCTAGCTAATTTTATGTTTGTTTGATCTATCCATAGATGTGAGTGTGGTATTAAGTCTCTCACTATTATTGTGTTACTGTTAATTTCCCTTTTCATACTTGTTAGCATTTGTCACACATATTGTGGTGCTCCTATGTTGGGTTCATATATATTTAAAATTGTTATATCTTCTTCTTGAATTAATCCTTTAATCATTATGTAGTGTCCTGCTTTTTGTCTTTTCATGGCTTTTATTTCAAAGTTTATTTTATCTGATATAAGTATTGTTACTCCTTCTTTGTTTTGTTCTCCAATTCCATGAACTATCTTTTTCCAGCCCTTGACTTTCAGTCTGTATGTGTTCCTTTATTTGAGGTGGGTCTCTTGTATATAGAATATATAGGGATCTTGTTTTCATATCTTTATCTTTTGGTTGAGGCATTAATCTCATTTGCATTGAAGGTAATTATTGATAAGTATGATCTTTTGCTATTTACTTTGTTGCTTTGGGTTCAAGTTTATAAATCTTTTCTGTTTCCTGTCTAGAGAAGATACTTGAGCATTTGTTTAAGAGCTGGTTTGGTGGCACTGAATTCTCAGCTTTTGCTTGTCTGTAAAGCTTTTGATTTGTCCTTCATATTTGAATGAGATTCTTCCTGGGTATAGTAATCTGGGCTGTAGGTTTTTCTCTTTCATTACTTTAGGTATGTCCTGCCATTCCCTTCTGGTCTGAAGAGTTTCTATTGAAAGATCAGCCATTATACTTATGGGAATCCCCTTCTGTGTTATTTGTTGCTTTTCCCTTGCTGCTTTTAATATTTGCTCTTTGTTTTTGATCTTTATTAATTTGATTAATATGTGTCTTGTGGTGTTTTGCCTTAGGTTTATCTTATTTGGGACTCTATGGGTTTCTTGGCCTTGGGTGGCTATTTCTGTCTCCTTTTTAGGGAAGTTTTGAACTATTATCTCCTCAAATATTTTCCAATGCCCTTTCTTTTTGTCTTCTTCTTCTGGGACTCCTATGATTCCTATGTTGGAGCATTTAACATTGTCCCAGTGGTCTCTGTGGCTGTCCTCATTTCTTTTAATTCTTTTTTTCTTTTTTCCTCTCTGCTTCATTTATTTCCACCATTCTATCTTTTACCTNGCTTTTGATTTGTCCTTCATATTTGAATGAGATTCTTCCTGGGTATAGTAATCTGGGCTGTAGGTTTTTCTCTTTCATTACTTTAGGTATGTCCTGCCATTCCCTTCTGGTCTGAAGAGTTTCTATTGAAAGATCAGCCATTATACTTATGGGAATCCCCTTCTGTGTTATTTGTTGCTTTTCCCTTGCTGCTTTTAATATTTGCTCTTTGTTTTTGATCTTTATTAATTTGATTAATATGTGTCTTGTGGTGTTTTGCCTTAGGTTTATCTTATTTGGGACTCTATGGGTTTCTTGGCCTTGGGTGGCTATTTCTGTCTCCTTTTTAGGGAAGTTTTGAACTATTATCTCCTCAAATATTTTCCAATGCCCTTTCTTTTTGTCTTCTTCTTCTGGGACTCCTATGATTCCTATGTTGGAGCATTTAACATTGTCCCAGTGGTCTCTGTGGCTGTCCTCATTTCTTTTAATTCTTTTTTTCTTTTTTCCTCTCTGCTTCATTTATTTCCACCATTCTATCTTTTACCTCTCTTAGCCTATCTTCTGCCTCAGTTATTCTACTCTTGGTTACCTCCAGGGCTTTTGATCTCAATTATTGCATTATTAATTATTAATTGACTCTTTTTTTACTTCTTCTAGGTCCTTCTTAAAAATTTATTGCATCTTCTCAATCCTTGTCTCTAGTCTATTTATCTGTCAGTCCACTTTGTTTTCAAGATTTTAGATCATCTTTACTATCATTATTCTGAATTATTTTTCAGCTAGACTCCTTATCTGCTCCTCTTTTATTTGGTTTGGTGGGCATTTATCATGCTCCTTTACTTGCTGAATATTTACCTGCCTTTTCATTGCTGTGTTTGGGGTCACCTTTCTGTATTCTTGCAGTTTGTGGTTACTCTTTATTGTGGGGATTCCTCCCTTTGGGTGAGCTTTGGACCAGTGACTGTCAAGATTTCCTAGTTAGGGAAACTTGTGTCTGTGTTCCGGTGGTGGAGCTGGATCTCTTCTCTCTGAAGTGCAATGAAGTGTCCAGTAGTGAGTTTTGGGGTGTCTATGAGTTTGCTGTGACTTTGGGAAGCCTATATTTTAATGTTCAGGGCTATGTTCCTGTGATGCTGGAGAGTTAGCATGGTATGTCTTGCTATGGAACTTGTTGGCTCTCTGGTGGAGCTTTGTTTCAGTGTAGGTTTGTATTCTTTTGGATGAGCTCTTGTCAATTAATATTCTCTGGAATCAGGAGTTTTCTCGTGTTCTCAAGTTTTGGATTTAAGCCTCCTACCTCTGGCTTTCAGTCTTATTCTTACATTAGCCTCAAGATTTCTCCATCCACACAGTAGTGATGATAAAACATCTAGGTTAATGGTGAAAAGATTCTCCACAGCAAGGGGCACCCAGAGAGGTTCACAGAGTTATGTGGAGAAGAGAAGAGGAAGAATGGTGATAGAGGTGACCAGGAGGAGAAAAGGGGGTGTCAAAAGGGGAGAGACCAATCTAGCCAATAATCAGTTCCCTACGTGTTCTCCACAGCTCAGAACATCCAGAGAGATTCACAGAGTTAAGTAGAGAATAGAAGGGTTATGGAAGAGATGGAGGTGACTTGGTGGAGAAAAGGAAGAGTCAAAAGGTGAGAAGAAATCAAACCAGTAATCACACCCCTAAGTAAAAATGGGTACTGAAGATTAGAATCTTAAAAGTAAAAAATTGATAACAAATACCAAAAAGCAAAGATTAAAAATCTAGAGTAGAGGTTAGACTCTCAAAAATAC
>SJYA01004231.1:0-33518 GCA_006410615.1 Neotragus moschatus
CGTCTCTGGGGTCGCACAGAGTCGGACACGACTGAAGTGACTTAGCAGCAGCAGCAGCAGCAGCAGCATTCATCTTTGAATTTGGTGAACTTACCTTGCTGCACATTTGAAATTCACCCCTGTCTAAGGAACACTGGCTCTTCTTAGAGGTGAATGGTATTTAAACTCAGCTTCTGGACATTAGTGGTGTTTATTGCTACAGGTGTCACTACTTCTAGGCTGCTTCAGTGGACACAACTAGGCAAAATATACATTTTATAAAGTAAATTGTGAAATCACGTTCCCCAAAATATTAACATTAGAGGGGAGTTTTGCTAAATTTTCAAATTTCCCATTTTTATCTATTTAGTTTTATGTTGAAAATCTTGATGCGTAAAGTCTTTAGCATATTTACTCCCTTGTGTAGCTTATAGTCAGTGGAAAATACTGTCAAAATTACAGTGTCATTACCATCACTAAAAATAGAACTACTGAGTGGAGTTTAATACTTATTGGCAGTCCCTTTCTTGGGCTTCCCTGGTGACTCAGATGATCAAGAATCTGCCTGCAGTCCAGGGACCTGGGTTCGACTCCTGGGTGGAGAAGATCCCCTGGAGAAGGAAATGCCAACCCACTCCAGTGCCTGGAGAATTCCATGGACAGAGAAGCCTGGTGGGCTACGGTCTGTGGGTTGCAGAGTTGGACCTGACCGAGCAACTAGTACTTTCACACTTTCTTTGTTTCTTAAAGTATGTTCCATTGAAGATATATATTAGAAGTAACTTGAAATCTTTATCTTTATGGTTATGTTAGGTTATGTTACTGATTTACTTACAGTTAAGTTTGTTTATTTTTTGTTAAGTTTAAAGACTAAAGATTTTTTAAATTAAATTTAATCTGGTAATCTGTGAAACACTGACATAATTCAAATATCAAAACTATATTAAATATTATGCTTACAGAGGTTGTGTATCTATCCGTAATTACTCAGTTCTATCATTATTTCTCTTTGCTTTAGGTTTGCCTTTCCATCATTTTTTTCTGCAAAAGTAAGCAAATGTGGGCATTATTTTTTTCACCTTTGTTATTTTGCAAAATGTAGCATAGTAAAGATACCATTCTCTGATTTGCATTTTTTACCTAAAATATAGCTTGAACATCACTCAAACACAGTGCCTTTCTTATTCTTTTCTGCACCAGCATCATATTCCTCTGGAAGGATGCATATTTTTTCTTGACAAATAGTCCCCTACTAGTTCTCCATTCTTCTCTTGCCTTCGTATTGGCTATCAAGTGTCTGAGATCAGCTTAATTTTCTTTCCTCATAAGTAATTTAGATTTTCTATTTAGAGGTCCATATATATATATACACACATATATATATACACACATATATATTTGCACTTCTTTTTTTTTATTAAATTTTTATTTTTTAGTTTGTTTTGCTTTACAATACTGTACTCATTTTGCCATACATTGACATAAATCAGCCATAAGTGTACCTGAGTTCTTTTAAAGATGAACAGTTTTATTAGAGTACAATGGGCATTTTGATATGCAGATTCAAGTTTACTTTAAGAAAGTGTATGTGTGTGTTACAGTTTTAAAGAAAGTAATTGTGTTCCAGTGCTTTGCTTTTGGGATTCCCAGGTGGCTTGGAGGTGAAGAGCCCTCCCACTAATGCAGGAGATGTCGAAGACACAATTTTGATCCCTGCGTCAGGAAGACGCCCTGGAGAAGGAAATAGCAAACCACCCCAGTATTCTTGCCTGGGAAATCCATGGGCAGAGGAGCTGGGTGGGCTACAGTCCTTGGGGTGACAGAGAGTTGGCACAGCTGTGTGACTGAGCACACTTTGCTTACCCTTCGCAGGACGGCAGCGGTTACGCCGATTATACTTTTGTTGCATCTTCTCTGAATGTCTTCCACACATGTTTCTGATTCTTTAGCTAACAGTCTTAATTTGATTTTTTAAACTCTTATTTATATTCTGTGTTTCTAATACTATACTTCTTGTTATGCATGTATGTTACAGGCACCTGCAATTTACTGTTAATTTATAATACACATTTCTCTTTTCTCCAACTTCTTTCTGAGCCAAATGAGTTTCTACTATGAATTTTCCCTTTCTTTTGTTCAGTTCTATAATGAAAATTTGAGCTTCTGCTCTATGATATTTCTTATATCTGTCTTTGTACAAATGATCACAGTATTTAAGCTTAGGTGCTTTGTTGCTGAGTGTTCTTCTGCCCCATGCCTATTTGATTGTGTGTGTGTAACGTTTCCCATTCTGAAAACAACAGAATCTCAAGTCCTGGGGTTTTGTTGTTGCTGTTGTTATTTTAGTTCTAGGGTATCCCCCTTTCCTCATTGTGATAAAAAGTGATTGAAAAATGAGTAGACACTTTGATTTGTGTCTTTTTATGACTTTTGTTATTATCCAGTTTAGCTGCTTTGTTGTTTTTCTTCATCACTGACTTTGTATGCTAACAAAGAAAAATTGATCAGAAGATATAAAAACCTTCAAATAGATTTAATAAAAGTGTAACTTTGGAATTTACAATTGAAGAAACAAATTGGGAGAGATAGGTTAAAAATAGATTTTTAAACTAATGCTTTAGTTAACTTTTGTTTTAATGTTTATTAACTGATATTATTAAGAAGGTAAAAAATAAACATATAGAAGACAGTAACAGCAAGGTCAATAAGCTGTATTTAAAAGCATAGAGAAAGTTTTAGTGAATAGATAAAGAATGCCCATCTTGGTGTATTTTCAAAGTAAACCATGAGTTAGACAATGAAATAATCAGTGCATTCTAATAAATAAACATCACATTTGTGCCCTCAATGCAAAGCTAGGGAAAAAAAATGTTTTCGTGTATTTGGAAATCACTAAACCAATTATTAAGTAACTCTAGAAGAGTCGGACACAACTGAAGAGACTTAGCAGCAGCAGCAGCAACAGCATCAGAAGCAACAGCATCAGAATTAAGCTTGTGAAAACTTTGTAGTAAAATGAAAATTAAATCTGGGCATGCAAAATTCTAAGGATATATTTAGGATGAAAACTGGAGATACATTTTAAACTTTAAATAAACTTTTGAGAAAAAAATATAATAAAAAAAACTAAGCAACCATTAGAAAACCCTAAGTAAAATGAAAACCGAACAGTAGAAGAAAACAAAAAAAGTGAAAAGAAATGCATAATAAATTTAAAGACTGTAAGCAACTTTGAGGGGACAGAAGATTAAAGATTAAATACAAGATTAAAATGTAAACAGTTATTTTGAATATTTATATAATATTTTTACTAATTAAAAATAATCAAAAGTAAGCTAAATATTGAATTTTAGGAAAGCTGTGATTAGAGTTGTAATTTAGATGAAACAGTTTTGTCCAAAAATTGCAGGAAAAGAGTGGCTTACTCCTTCCCCTTTCAGAAACTCCCTCCAAAACTATCAACAAAAAACAGAAAACAAGCAACAACTAAGAAAAACAAACAAACAAACTGATAAAACAAAATGAGCTTGATCATTTTATCCTCTAGGCAATCTTGGGTTTGTGATTTTCCTTCCCAGATGGATTTGACAGCAGGAAGGGAAGGTACCAGCCATGACATCCCCAGTACTGAATCTCCACGTGAGTATTATTATCCTTTATTAAGATTCCAAATGCAGCCTTCAATAGAATAGCGCTGTAAGTTACTTTCAGGAACTTGATCACTAAATAGCCTGTGCCTGAGAGTTAAACCCATTCCTCCAATCCATTCAGAAGTGTTTTCTACCTGCCCATTTTGGTTTGGGCCCCAGGTGTTTAGTTAGAGTACCTCAGAGAGAAAGCTTCCTTTTTCCATAGAGCTTACAGTAAAGCATTACAGGCCAGCTAAAAAGATGATAGACAGTAGAAAATTCGGGAATAGTCAATGGAGAAAATACAAGAGGACGATATCATGGGGATGTGTATGTGGAGGTTGGGGGGACAGGAGTATTGACCTAGGGGAGGTCCTGACTCAAAAATAGGAAAGAATAGAGTGAGCTGCTGCCGGTGCTGCTGAGTCGCTTCAGCCGCGTCCGACTCTGTGCGACCCCGTAGACGGCAGCCCTCCAGGCTCCCCCATCCCTGGGATCTCCCAGGCAAGAACCCTGGAATGGATTACCATTTCCTACTCCAATGCATGAAACTGAAAAGTGAAAGGGAAGTCACTCAGTCGTGTCTGTCTTTGCAACCCCATGGACTGCAGCCCACCAGGCTCCTCCATTCATGGGATTTGCCAGGCAAGAGCACTGGAGTGGGGTGCCACTGCCTTCTCCAATAAAGTGAGCAGAGTATAGGAAATCAGGTCTGAGAGCTTGGTGTGAACCAGAAGGTACAGGTCCTCATAGGACAGCTATAGTGACTAAACTCAGGGACTCAACCCCAGTGACCTAAATACACACAGGTTACTTTTCTCAGGTAATAGGAAGTCTGGAGGTGGAGATAGATAGCTGTTAATGTTATTTTAATGACTCAAAAGTTTCTGAGATGTGTTCTCTGAATTCTTGTAGCCTTTACTTCATGACTTCAATAGGGTTACCATAGTAACAACCAATGCCATTATATTCTAGAGAGAGATAGGAAAAAAAAAAAAAAAGACGACCCAAATGGGATTAAACGTACATCAGGAAAGTAAAAATTTGTACAAAACTCTCTTGCAAAAGTCCATATTATTAGCTAGCACTCATTCAGGAGGCTGGTTACTTCAAGCTACAAGAGAAGTTGAGGATTAGAGTTTTTGTTTGTTTGTTTTGCCTTTTTATTTATTTTGCCTTTTTATTTATTTATTTTTTATTAAACTATCCGTATTTCTGACTTGAGCCATAGTGTATCCTGATAAGGAAGTACACTGGATAATCAACACTTGTAGTCTCTGAAGGTTTTATGTTCTTACATGTGTGATAGGAAGCCCCAGAGGGCTCCAGGTAGTGAACCTCACGACTGGGTGTACATTTTCTACAGGTGCTTTACCCGCTACACATAGAATGAGTTACAGGCAGGCGGGAGTGGAACTTGGAACCCAGCTGGAGAAGTTAATGCGGACGTTCAGGTGAGAATACAGTGGCCTTTCACACAGTGAAAGGAATTAGTGGAGACGGAGAGAAGGAGAAAGAATAAGAAAATATCCTGAAAAAACAAAAAAAACACAGGACTTGCTGATGGAATTAAACTGAAGAGTAAGTGAGAGAGAGCACCATGGATGGATGAACCCTAGGATTTTGATTTGAACCATTTACTGACCACAGCCGTCTTCTGCTAAGAGAATCTTGGAGAAACAACTTGCTCTGGGCTGGGAGCAGAGAAGGGCCTAGGTGAGCCCAGGACATCTTTAGGGTGAGAGTATGTGCGTACTAAGTTTGTTCAGTCATGTCTGACTCGTTTTGACCTCATGGACTGTAGCCCGCTAGGCTTCTCTGTCTGTGGGATTCTCCAGGCAGGAATACTGGAGTGGGTTGTCATGCCCTCCTCCAGGGGATCTTCCTGACCCAGGGATTGAGCCCAAGTCTTCCGTGGCTCCTGCTTTGCAGGCAGATTCTTTACCACTGAACCACCGGGCAAGTCCATAGCAGATTAAGGAAGTGTAAAAAGAACCAAGAGCATATGGACCAAAGGACATGGGGCACAAGCCTAAATTTAACATCAGAGTAATTAATGACAATCGGGTGTTAAAATATCGCACAACAGAGAAAAGCTTCAGTGCACAGAGGTGTTAGTTGCTCAGTCGTGTCTAACTGTTTGCAACCTCGTGGATTGCACCTGTCAGGCTCCTCTGTCTGTGGGATTTTCCAGGCCAGAATACTGGACTGGGTCACCATTTCCTTCTCTAAGGGATCTTCCCGACCCAGGGATCTAACTCATATCTCCTTTCTCTCCTGCATGGCAAGCAGATTCTTTACCCACCGAACCATCGGGGACAGAGGTATAAATAAATGCCTAAATAATATATTTAATGAAGAAGGGGATGTTCACATGATTTTAAACTATTTTGGACAAACTCAAACTGGAAAACATTCTACAAAACAAATGGCCTAAAATCCTAACAAAGATTTGGGATCATTAAAATCATGGAAAGACTGACATAGGGCCTCCAAATGTGACATGGCTTTCTGAAATAGACCCATTCCTGTGCTGAGGGGCTTCCCTGGTAGTTCAGCTGGTAAAGAATTCACCTGCAATGCGAGAGAACTGGGTTTGATCGCCGGGTTGGGAAGATCCCCTGGAGGAGGGCATGGCAACCCACTCCAGTATTCTTGCCTTGAGACTCACATGGATAGAGGAGTCTGGAGGGCTACAGTTCATGGTGTTGCAGAGTTGGACACGACTAAGCAACTAAGCACATGCATTCTTGTGCTAAAAAATGACATTAGAACAATGGGTGAAATTTAAGATCTGAGCGTGTAAGTTTCGGTTTCCCGATTTTGATGGCTCTATTTCCTTTACAGAGGAGTAGGTCCCTTCTTGATAGAAAATGCATAAGTAAGCAGTCACATGGCTTGGAGCATGGGGTTCCTAAGTGCCTTTATAATGTTTCAAAGAAAGAAAGAGTTATTTGAAGCATACTTCTAACTTTTCTCTAAGCTTTAAATGATTTTAATTTTTTAAAGATAATAATCATGGCATCATTTTCCCAATAATTTAAGATACTTTCTTAGATTAGCTGCCCTGACATAATTCTGCAACATGTTAGAGTTGATGAGGATTTCTACTTGCTCAAATTAAATGGATAATATGGCCCTACCATTCTGTCATCAATACAACCTTATTGCTGACATTTTAACTATTTCCTATGTTCGCTGTAAAACGCTGAGTAGGATTAGATGCTACATTAGATTAGATGTAAAACACTGAGTAGGATTAGATACTGTAAAAATCAAATTTAATTTCCTTGACTAGCTATGTTCAAGGAAGACTGGCCAAAGGAGAACTTTTACTCTGACAGCAGAGTCGAAGATTCCATGGGTTTTTGGAAGTGGCAAAGGAGTTCTTTACAGAAGGCAAGGGCTGGGTTAGCACCCTGTTGACTAATTGTCCAGGAGAAACACTTGCTGAAGATGCCAAGTTGTAATTACTGGTTCCAGCTTCCCCACCATGACACCGTCGTTTGAGTCACTCTGTTGGTTGTTGATTCCTGCAAGAACACCCTCCCAAGAATGGAAGCACATAATTACCAGCCTTTAGTGCAAACCCTTTTGGAGAAACTCTCAGTTAAACCCACTCTTTAGAGACAAATAGCAAAGGGGCTTGTAATTAGATGAGCTGCTTTTAAACGTGAACCAACATAGATAATGCTAGATAATTAGTAGATAATTTTCTAGGTATTCCTGGCACTGAGTGGGCAAAGCAAAATTAAGTCAGGCCTTGCAAGCACTCTGAGAATTGCCTGTGGCCAGGAGTTATGAGTGTTAATTGGGCAGATCTTTGTTATAGAATCTAAGAGACTCTTTCTCATTGTCCAGTGAATTGTCTGGTATGACAGTGGCCGAGAGCACAAATAATTTGGCCATTGGAAGTTAGTTTGTGATGGAAGTTATTCCTTGGTAACAGCTTTTAGCTTTAATCACTGGTTTGAATGATATTTGTATTGTGGGCAGAAAGGTGTCTAGGAAACTTTTTAACAATCAGGCGTGTGTTTGGAGTTTCTACTAGCACTTATATTTAGTAAACTGCTAGTTGGTATAAGAGCTGACTCATTGGAAAAGACTCTGATGCTGGGAAAGATTGAAGACGAAAGGAGAAGGGGGTGACAGAGAATGAGACGGTTAGATAGCATTACTGATGCAACGGACATGAATTTGAGCAAACTTCGAGAGATAGTGAAGGACAGAGGAGCCTGGTGTGCTGCAGTCCATGGGGTTGCAAAGAGTCTGACACAATTTAAAGACTGAACAAAACAAACAAAAAATAATTGATATATTTTTGTGCATAATCCGTGGCTCGGATGGTAAAGAATCTGCCTGCAAAGCAAGAGACCTGGGTTCAATCCCTGGGTGGGGAAGATCCTCTGGAGAAGGAAATGGTAACCCACTCTAATATCCTTGCTTGAGAATTCCATGGACAGAGGAACCTGGCAGGCTATAGTCCATGGGGTCGCAGAGATTTGGACATTACTGAGCAACTAACACTTTTCAAGAATCAAGTTGACTGTGGGCAATACCCAAGTATGGAGGGTTTGGAGAGTTTCTTGCATGTCTTTTTCTAGAATTAATAGGCTACTGCAAGATTTTCCCCAAAGTGTCAAGAATGAGACTACTTAATTACACATCTGTAATTTTTTTAACGATAAGACAGAAGTGGGTCAAGTGTAGAAAAAAGTGGGAAAAAAAAACTCATGAGAGTAGATCAGAGAGAAATAACTCAAGATGTTCACTTGCTGAACATTTCTTTAGAAGAGCTATACCCATTTCATTAGCAATAGACTGCTCAGGCTAGACTTCTCTGGCCAGGCTCTCTGTATTTGAGCCCCACACACATAATTTTAGAATATGTTGTGGAAAATGCATTTATTTTGTTGGGAACTAGAAATTGTGTCTCCTAGACCAGTTTTAGGGCATAGTCCTTGCATGAATCATAATGTATAATATTCTTTCTTTGTCCCTCAATTTTCCCATGCATAAAAATGGGCTTCCCTATAGCTCAGTTGGTAAAGAATCTGCCTGCAATGCAGGAGACCCTGGTTCTATTCCTGGGTTGGGAAAGTCTGCTGGAGGGGGGTTAGGCTACCCACTCCAGTATTCTTGGGCTTGACTTTGTGGCTCAGTGGGTAAAGAATCCGCCTACAATACAGGAGAACTGGGTTCGATCCACAGGTTGGAAGATCCCCTGGAGAAGGGAAAGGCTGTCCACTCTAGTATTCTGGTCTGGAGAATTCCATGGATTATATAGTCGGACAGGACTGAGCGACTTTCACTTTCACTTTACCCCTCAGTTTCCCCATGCATAAAAATGAAACAAAAATCCGTGAACAAACAAGGCATTATTTGAAGGTGAAGGCTCAAATAAGAAAATGTGTTCAATGTTAAAATTCCAGAATGGTTATCATGCAAATGTTGGTGTTAATTTCATGACCATCACCACTGAAGGAAAGCGCAGTCTAGGAATCTGTCTTGTCTGAAGAAATAAAAAGCTTCAAGTATTGTGAAATGCGCTGTCAGTTTGAAAAGAACAACTTTTTCGTGTGAAACATCGTGTATCCCTAAGAAGCCAGCTCCCCACCTGTAAATAATCCCCTGCTCTGCCCCTCATCCTTCACATCCTCCGGGTTGACAGACCCTGCCCACTCTTTCTGGGCAGTTCTTCCCGCGTCGCTTCCTCAATCCTCCTTAGGCTCCCTTCTCATCTCCTCCCCTTTGAAGGCTCCAAGAATTTCCTGTTTTAATTGGCCTGTTATCACTGCACCCTTTCAAGTGGTTCTCTAGCTAGTTTAGTTACAAAATTCTACATAATCTCTATACTAAACTTGAAATAAATAGGTCTATAATTTAGCACTGAATTTGATATAAACTTGCATTTCATTCCAACACAGACAACATAGGCATGAAACAAAGATTTTTTAAAAAAAAGTATGAGCAGTTTCAAAGTGGGGGCACCTTTCTGCTTGCTTTGACTTCTCATATGTGTCTCAGCATCGCATACGGGGCTTCAGCATCTGCTTTGGATATCTGGGCCCTAGGTTATAGCTGGGTTGGGGAAATGCTAACTAAGTGACTTCACTTGGAGAACCATCTCTCTGGAGAGCACTTGGAACCATCTCCAGTCCAGCTTTTTAGCCCGTCACTTTCTGCAGAGCTGGCTTCTCCGGTGTGCTCTCCTGGGGCTGTTTCTCCTGTGAGCTTCGCAGGCACCGAAGGCTTCCCAGCAGCAGCTCGTCCGTGTGTGTGCTTCTCCACCTGTGCTTGATGTCTCTGGTCATGGTGGAGGTGGGGCGTCTCCTCCTTGATGGCTTCGGATGTGGACGGAACCGCTGAGGGAGCAAGGTGGCCGCGTTCACCCACTGGTGCTCTGGCAAGAGCTGCGGAGCCAGGTATGTGGTTTATTTGAAGTGAAGTTGCCCTTTGTGTTTCAAGTACATGCTTACCCCAGCGAAGCTGTGAAATTAAAATGAGTTTTTAAACCATTTTTATCCTCCAAATCAAAATGAAACAAAATACTTCTGGCAAGGATTAAAGATGAAATTAAACCCTGTGGGCTTTATCAGAACAACTCTGGATTGGCTGGGGCTCCCTCAGCCCAGGAAAGAAGATTTCTCCTAAGGAGGAAGTCAGGTTTGCACCTGGCTTATCAGCACCCTCCCAAGCCTGGTGGCTGGGCGGTCTGTTTTCAAGTTGCAAAGTTACAAAGCTTTATCCACTTGCTTTTAATGACAGATTAGAATGATAAACCACAGAGAAATTGTAAAACCTCGAGGTACTATAGCAAAATGCCACAGAATAGACATTCATTTCACACAGTTCAGGAGGCTGTCCAAGGTCAAGGTGCTGGGTGATTCTGGTGTCTTGAGGAGAACCCTAGTTCTGGTTTACAGACAGCCACCATTGGCTGTGTCTTTACATGGGGGCACTAATCCCCTCAAGGGAGCCCCATCCTCATGACATCATCCAAACATGATCAGAGGAACAGCTGTAGGAGGAGGAAGATGATGGTTGGCCTTTTGCATCCCAGGGAACTAGTGGTAAAGATCTCGCCTGCCAGTGCAGGAGATGTAAGAGACGTGGGTTCAACCCCTGAGTCTAGAAGATTTAATGGAGGAGGAAATGGCAGCCCACTCCAGTATTCTTGCCTGGAGAATCCCATGGACTGAGGAGCCTGGTGGGCTACAGGCCATAGGGCTGCAAAGAGTCAGACACAAATGAGGAGGCATGCATGGGCACACTAAATCACAATTGCCTTCCAAAGGCCCCGCTTTCTAAGACCATCACACTGGGGGTGAATTCTGGAGATACAGACCCATAGCAGGGCTGTGGGAGGGTCACAGGGACAGTGCCCTGTGGGTCAGACCCTGAGACACACTGCAAGAGATCAGAGAGGGGAGAAGCAGCTTCTTGCCAGCTGCAAATCCACTCAAATGCACCTCACTCACCCGCGGGCTTTGGAGAGACTGACCTAGACATCCCAGAGGGACTGTGGTCATCTTGGCAGGGAGGCCCTGTCCTCAGCTCAGCCCTGGGTCTCTCTTCAGAGCCACAGGCCTGATAATTGCTAATTCATGTTTGGGGGCCTCCAGAAGTCACAAGTGAGTCCAAAGGCTCCTGTAGCTGAGGACAGGTTGGTCCTTCTGCTTCAAAATCCCATTTCAGAGAGAGGAAAACAAGCAAAGCAAGAAACAAAGCTCGTTGTTTGCACTGGGTCTAGAGGGGTCAGCTAGAACCAGGCTCCTCGGAGGGTTGTGAAGACAAGCTGTTCCTTACCTCCTTCCTTCTCTTCTACTTTCTCCCATCAGTTTCCTGTACCTGTTTGTAGAAGCGACTCACCTCCTTTCTGGAGGTGGCTCGAGAAGAAGCACTTTGACCAATGGCCTCCCCTCCTCCAGGCTGGGTGGACATAGCATCACAGCACACAGGGCCCTGGGGCCTTCATGAGCACCTACCACTTTGTTGGAGAGGTGGCAGAAGGGGGTGCATTGGTCCTGTCCGTCTTTGACCTGCAGCTCTGAGTCCAAGGTCCCAGCAGCTCCCAGCTCCTGCAGGCTTCCTGCTGCTCTGGAGGGGGGAGCAGGTGCACCACCTGCCGCTGAGCAGAGGAGAGGGTTGATCTGGGTTTCGAGTTTGGCTCCAGTGGGAGCACAGGTTGGTCTGGAGCACTATGTCCCCAGGCTCTGCAGAAAGAAGCAATTTTAGTAAGCCTGGTATTTTCTTTGCAACCTATTTGATGCAAACTATTTCTTGGACTCCAAAATCACTGCAGATGGTGACTGCAGCCATGAAATTAGAAGACGCTTGCTCCTTGGAAGAAAAACCATGACCAACCTAGACAGCATATTCAAAAACAGAGACATTACTTTGCCAACAAAGGTCCGTCTAGTCAAAGTTGTGGTGTTTCCAGAAGTCGTGTATGGATGTGAGAATTGGACCATAAACTGAGCACCAAAGAACCGATGCTTTTGAACTGTGGTGTTGGAGAAGACCCTTAAGAGTCCCTTGGACTTCAAGGAGATCCAACCAGTAAATCCTAAAGGGAGTCAGTCTTGAATATTCACTGGAAGGATTGACGCTGAAGCTGAAACTCCAATCCTTTGGCCGCCTGATGTGAAGAACTGGCTCACTGGAGAAGACCCTGATGCTGGGAGAAATTGAAGACGGGAGGAGAAGGGGGCGCCGGAGGATGGGACGGCTGGATGGCGTGCTGCAGGGAAGCCGAGCCCGTTGCAGTCCACAGGCTTGCACAGGGTCAGGCATGACTGAGCGACTGAACTGAGTAAAAATGACACTCCTGGGTAAACGTTTGGCATGGGAGTTGATCCATAAAATATCAGTCTGTGAAGGGCTCTATGACACGAAATGTATTGCAGTGAGAAACAGCTACGTGCACTGGCTTCCACTCTGAACCACGACATGTGTGAGCTCGACTCGGCTCCAGCCACTTAGTCCCGGAGTAGAGCTCCGCCCAACCACGGCTTTAACCGGACAGCATTAAGATGGCGTTTGAACCTTTGCTGCATACAAAGAAGCATGACACCCGAAGCATAAGACTTGCTTTGATACGTATGCATGGATCGAGCTCTTAACAGTGAGTTGACAGTTGTTCAGAGTATAGAGTCTGAGTTCTCATCACTTGGGAAAAAAAAAAAAATTACTGAAGCAAAGTTGATTTACAACATCCTGTTAGTTTCAGGTGCACAGCACGGAGATTTAGCTATATATATGTATTAGTCGCTCAGTCACGTCAACTCTTTACAACCCGTGGACTGTAGCCTGCCAGGCTTCTCTGTCCATGGGATTCTACAGGTAAGAATACTGGAGTGGGTTGCCATTCCCTTCTCCGGGAGGTCTTCCCCACTCAGGGATCTAACCTGGGCTTCGTGCTTTGCAGGTGAATTCTTTACCATCTGAGCCACCAGGGAAGCCCCAATAGATATAAATATAGATAACTTTCATATTATTTTCCTTTATAGGATGTTACAAAGTACTGAGTATAGTTCCCTGTGCTATACAGTATGACCTTGCTGGTGATTTATTTTACATATAGCAGCATGTATTTATCTATTATAGGAGTGTGCATCCTTATTTATCCCTCTTTTTCTCTTTCCCCTTGGTAACCACCAGTTTGCTTTCTATGTGTATAGGTCTATTTCTGTTTTGTAAATGAGTTCATTCGTATCTTTCTTTCAGATTCTGCATAAATGTGACATCCTAGACTTTTTGCCTTTTGTGGCTATATGAGCCAAGGGCGTGGTTCTGGGTAGTCCTCATCTCGTGTTCTGGGTTGCTGGCCAGTTCATGTTGGTCAGCTGTTGGTTCTCAGCTCCTGGCCTGGGATCAGTGGGGGTCTTCTGTGTCAAAGGTGCAGAGCAGCCGGTATTCAGTGAACCATCTCCTTTTGGGGCCGGGTGACAGCCCCCCAACACTGGGCCAGAAGCAGCCTCTGGATTTTGAGCTCCTCACGCTGCACTTGCCTGTGTGCACTTCCCGCCATGGGTCACTGGGGCGGTCTGCTTGTTGGCCCACTTCAGTTGCACGTGTTCATCTATTCGGTACACGTATGCTCTGCACCCTTCTACACCCAGAGTCCTGGTGTGATGAGCCAGTTAGCCTGGAAGCCACAGCAGTGCAGAGAGAGGAAACCAAAGATCCCTAAAGACACGGCATGGTAATATCCCCCAGGCACTTAAAAAGCACACCATTTTTTCTTTTCTGTTGCCATCCACAAATAACTTTACCTACCACTTACGGTCAGAAAAAGATGATGCAGTCAGACACACTGAATATGAAAGTGATGAGGAAAGACAGTATACAAAGAGCAGCCACATATGATTTATACTATTAATAAATACTTGTGTGTTTAGTCATATCTGACTCTTTGTAACCCCATGGACTGTAGCCCACCAGGCTCCTCTGTCCATGAGTTTTCCCGGGCAAGGATACTGGAGTGGATTGCCATTTCCTCCTCCAGGGGATTTTCCTGACCCGGGGATTGAACCTGAGTCTTCTGCTTCTCCTGCATTGGCAAGGGGATTCTTTACCACTGAGCCTCCTGGGAAGCCCAATAAAGATTAGTCTATTTGAAGGACTTAAATAAGTAAGTCTTTCAAAGCGATTAATTATTGTTTCAGTGACTTGCCAGTTAAAAAGAATCCAAGTGACTTTCATATGCTCAGGCCCAACTGAAAATCTTGCGATCTTCCTGTTGAATGTGTGACAATAAAATACAAGAACTGTATTTGTTAATAAAATGAGTTTTCTTTTAGGCAAGAAAAGGCAATGATTACCATCCTCAAGGGTAGATCCTTGCTCTTTAGAAACTGCTCAAGGCCTACATTTTTCAGAAAGGAAGAAGGCAAGAAGGAGCTGAGGAAAGCACAGTACATTGTACTGGTTGACAGAAGATCCAAAAGAAAATATCTGTTTTCAGCAGGTTCTTGAAAATGAAGTGAGTCCTGGCTCCGACGATGTCTTTAAAAGAGAGCCACAGAAACACAGTGTTGCTGGCTTGCATTCCCTAGTCACTGCTACCCCACCCTACACTTTTGGGAGAGCATCTTGGCCTGACCCCAGCGAGATGTTTCTAGAGGGGTTGTGACAATCACTGGCTGATGCTTTGTTTTGCCAGCCTATCGGAGTAATCCAATTGCTTGCTAATTTTAAGGCAAGGTCTTTGTTTGAAAGCATCTCATGTGTTTTCCTGTACACATCTGTGTCCTGGACTCCCCTGCCAACATGTAAGCTTTTGCTCATTTCAATAAATCAGCCACATGTGTATCAAGAGGAAAGCATGGCTGAAGCTTTGGGACTCGGGGTGGGGGGACCCCGAATGGGCAGAGTCTGAGAATGCTCAGGGTGCTCCCCAGTGCTCCCAGGGGTGTCAGTGGCTGCAGGCTTGAAAGAAGATGTCTCTAGTGTATACTAAGAAGGCAACGTGTTGGGTTAATGTAAAGGTGTAACGTTTCCTACAGGTGAGCTTCACTGATCAAGGGGTAAAGAGAGCTTTTGTTGCTGCTTTGGCAAGACTCAGGTTTAACCTGAGCTTTTGATGTGAGCGCTGAAGTCTTCCAGAGGCTTGGGGGAGGGATGCGTGTTCTCCAAGGCTGGGCTGGTCCTTATTAGGGTCATGAGTGGTCCCAAAGGGACACCATATGTTGACCTGACATGCCAGAGAGAGGAACAGCACAGGGGCCCACTGAGTCACAGGGCATCTGGGCATCCCTTCTCCTCTGAACCTCTGAATCAGCCCAATGACAAATCTAGGCTTCACGCAACAGAAATTCACTTATTCTAGGAGGACTTCCAGAGAAGCCAATGGCACCCCGCTCCAGTACTCTTGCCTGGAAAATCTCATGGACAGAGGAGCCTGATAGGCTGCAGTCCATGGGGTCAAGAAGAGTCAGACACAAATGACTGACTTCACTTTCCCTTTTCACTTTCATGAATTGGAGAAGGCAATGGCAACCCACTCCAGTGTTCTTGCTTGGAGAATCCCAGGGACAGCAGAGCCTGGTGGGCTGCCGTCTATGGGGTCACACAGAGTCAAACACGACTGAAGTGACTTAGCAGCAGCAGCAGCAGCAGCAGGAGGACTTCCTGAAGGAGGATGTGCAACCACTATTGTTAAAGGAATAGTCAAAGACTGTATGCTTTTAGTGACTTTACCAGGAAAAGCCCTCTTCTACCTTCCCCGAGCATTCTGGCTTGAAGAAGCTTTGCAGAATCCCAGGAACTCGTGTCTGCTTCATGGGCCAACTCAGGATACCCCATCCTCTAGGGCAAAAATCTTACAGAGCCCTCCTAGAAAGGTCTTGAGTGCTCAGTCATGTCTGAATCTTCGTGATCCCGCGGACTGAAGCCCACCAGGCTCCTCTGTCCATGGGATTTCCCAGGCAAGAATACTAGAGAGGGTTGCCATTTCCTCCTCCAGGGGATCTTCCTGACCAGGGATTGACCTTGTGTCTCCTGCCTTGGCAGGCAGATATTTTACCGCTGTGGCACCAAGTCCTCTTAGCTCCAAAGGGGCCATGGCATTGCCCCAAGAGTGGTCTTTCTTATCAGGGAAGACCAAAGGAGTAAGAACTTAGGGCTGGGGTAGGAAAGTCGGCAGACAAAGCTCTCATCTTCCATTTATCTGGGACTTTCATGACTCCCTCATTCCACTCCTAAGGCACCCTGGTTTCATCCCCAGTCCCAGACTCCAGCCAAACCGGACCCTGTTCTGATGAAGGTGAGGGGTTAATTTCATACAACTGACCGGATTTGACAGAAAAACAGAAAAAAAAAATTAGAAGATAAGAATAGTTTCCAAAGACCTAATCCCTGGTAAAATGATCAAGCCTACATTTTGCTCCCCCGAGGTCAGCTCAGGGTGGTCTGTCTCACGTGGAGAGTCTCCACTGTGGCTATCTCCTCCTGGATTCACGTCTTTACATGTTAGACAAGGGAAGGTACCAGATTCGTAGAGTTTCGTTCAGGGGGACAAATCGTTCCGCGTCATTTTTAGGAAGGATTTAGCCACAGAAAAGACCAGTGCTTTAAGGAGCAACAGCCAGAGAAATGGTTATTGTTTCCTCTTGTTGTTTCAGGACAGTGGGGGCGGTCAGGTGGTCACATGGGCACCATTCTCTGCGGAACTCAGAGGAAACAGACAAATTAAGTGTTACCATACCTCCCGGCATTTCGATCGTTTAAAATGCACCATTGACTAAAGGCCCTATAGGGTTTCCTCCAAGGGCTCTAGATCATCAGCAATATGTAAATGTTGTCTTTGTCAGTTTATTTTTCCAGGTGAAAACTCTTCCTGTCCGTGAAAGGAGGGTTTTGTGGCCCTCAACTCCCTGGTTTGCAATAAAGTCAGAAGGGATCGGGTTCCTGTGGAAAATGCGGTGTCTGAATGTTACATTTGAAACCTAGTCATCAGAGCAAGGGGATGATGAACAGACACAAGTAAAGATACGTTTGTTCTGATTTAATTTTAAAAGGGAAGGGACGGGGCAGACGCACAGAGAATGTTCCGTCTGTTAACTGTGATCAGCTCCGTGGTCGGAAGGTAAACACAGATGGGGGGATCGAAGGTACTTTGTTTCCTTCATAAATCATAGTTTTGGCAGCACTTGTCCATCAAAGGCAAAAGGAGAAGAGGGCAGCAGAGGATGAGATGGTCGGATGGCATCACCGACTCAATGGACACTGAGCAAACTCCAGGAGATAAGGAAGGACAGAGAAGCCTGGCATGCTGCAGTCCATGGGCTTGCAAAGAGATACGACTGAATGACTAACACACACATTCACACACACACACACACACACACACACACACACACACACACGTGTTCTCAAAATAGAGGGAAATGAAAACAGATTGCAATTAATTGCAGCATTTTTATTCAAAAAGAACTTTCTGGGCTAGACAATGAGTTTGATGGACAGCTTCATTTCTACTTGTGCTGTTTTGTGCAGAAAGACTCAAAAGTGCCCTGTTGGAAGGTTGGCTGTATAGGATGTGTCGTAATAGAGATGGCATACTATGATATGTTAACATCATAATCAATGTATATTTATAGCATTATAATCACGTACTGCAGACCACGCCTGAGTAAAACATATAACAGCTTAGTTTGTCTTGCAGCCTCATAGACGCCTGTGAGACTGCCATCAGTAGGTTCCAGACTCTGTGCTGCTGGCACACACACGAACCACACCCATGCAACCACTACACTGCTTCATGTGCCCGTCATGCCAGTGTGGGGAGAGGTGATGCCCGAAGAGCCAGTCACTCTCACTTTCCTGCCTCTTCCCTGGTGAATGTCTTCTGATGGAAACGGAGGTGTAACACACAGATCTTCAGACTTAATGGCCACTCGCATGTACTCATCCCCAAGCGTCTGCCACAGACCTCTTTCCCTGATCTTCCAACCGCTCTGCTTCTTCTCGGTGACGACCTGTTGGCCAGACCAGTGGCCGCTGCCATGCATTTACACGTATTCTCTCGGGCACGTTCTGTTTCCACACGTGGGAGATGACAGGGTGGGTCCCTGAAAATTTTCCCATTGCAGTAACTCCCCTTGCTATTCTGTTTGAAAACCACACTTGAAGGAGTATGGAGTGTGACACCTGTCTATTTTTAACTAGGATTCATGAACTTGGAGCTTCCCTCATAGCTCCGTTGGTAAAGAATCTGCCTGCAATGCAGGAGACCCCAGTTCAATTCCCAGGTCAGGAAGATCCGCTGGAGGTGGGGTAGGCTACCCACTCCTGTGTTCTTGGGCTTCCCTGGCAGCTCAGCTGGTAGAAAAAAAATATGCCTGCAATGAGGGAGACCTGGGTTTGATCCCTGGACTGGGAAGATCCCCTGGAGAAGGGAAAAGCTACTCACTCTAGTATTCCAGCCTGGAGAACTCCATGGACTGTATAGTCCTTAGGGTTGCCAAAAGTCGAACACTACTGAGTAACTTTCACATGAACTTATCCATAAACTACATGCAGAGTTTCCCCTCTTTTTTGAGTTGGTTATATGCTCTCCCATGGGGCTGTCAGCCTGAGCTGGGGAAGTGGCTGGTACAAATGAGCTGAGGGGCACTGTGGTCTGGGGTCCTACATATGCCCTTTGGCCTGTACACATTGTCTCAGACTCACCGCTTCCATCATTTGATAGCTTTTGCTGGGTCTGCCTGACCCGAGTCCTTGATGGGCCTGATAGTACTCAGTTCATGATGGAAAATTCTAGGTGCATGGTCACTTGCTGGCACAGGCCAGGCATCCATCGCTGCCAGGGCCCAGCCCAGCTCAGCCCAGCAGTTCAGTCCCTCAGTCATGTCTGACTCTGTGTGACCCCACGGACTCCAGCACGCCAAGCCTCCCTGTCAATCACCGACTCCTGGAGTTTGCTCAAACTCATGTCCATTGAGTAGGTGATGCCATCCAACCTTCTCATCCTCTGTCATCCCCTTCTCCTCCTGCCTTCAGTCTTTCTCAGCATCAGGGTGTTTTCCAATGAGTCAGCTCTTCACATGAGGTGGCCAAAGTACTGGAGTTTCAGCTTCAACATCAGTCCTTCCAAGGAACATTCAGGACTGATTTCCTTTAGGATGGACTGGTTGGATCTCCTTGCAGTCCAAGGAACTCTCAAGAATCTTGTCCAACACCACAGTTCAAAAGCATCAATTCTTCAGTGCTCAGCTTTCTTTATAGGACCCAGTAGCCTGACAATTGTGTTGAAAAAAGCGCATATATTTTCTGCTGCAAATGTCATGGCTTGGTTTCAGGTCCCAGGTTCCCCTGTATTGCGATTTTTAGACTCCACCATGCTGCATTCTTAACAAAACCTGTTTTCCCACCACGGACACCTCTGACAACAGTCTGACAGGTCATGTGACATAAGTGGGCAGATTCTTTTAACTACAGTCAGTGTCTGCTGCTGCACCCCCATCCCATGGGTCAGTGTATGGACTGAATGTTGGTGTCTCCCCTGAACCTGAGTATTGAAGCCCTAGCCTCCTGTGATGGTATCTGGAAGGGAGTCTTGGGAGGTAATTAGATTTAGTGAAGTTACAATGATGGAGCCCATGATGGGATTAGTGTCCTTCTACGGAGAAGGCAGTGGCACCCGCTCCAGTACTCTTGCCTGGAAAATCCCACGGACAGAGGAGCCTGGTGGGCCGCAGTCCATGGGTCGCTAAGAGTTGGACACAACTGAGCGACTTCACTTTCACTTCTCACTTTCATGCACTGGAGAAAGAAATGGCAACCCACTCCAGTGTTCTTGCCTGGAGAATCCCAGGGACAGGGGAGCCTGGTGGGTTGCCATCTATGGGGTTGCACAGAGTCGGACATGACTGAAGCGACTTAGCAGCAGCAGCAGCATGAAAAGGAAGACACTGGAGCCTGTATCTATCTTTCTCTCTCTTGAACCCACAAGACCAGCTGAGGACACAGTGAGAAGGTAGGCAATTGCCAACCAATCAGAGAGCCTTACTGGGAACAAATTCAGCCAGCACCTCCGTGAGGACTTCCAGCCTCCGGACCTGGGAGAAACAACTATCTGTTCTTCAAGCCACTGAGTCTGTAGTATTTTGTAACAGTCATCTGAGTTGACTTAAGAAAGTCAGAGTCCCAGACTTTTCCAACAGCGAAGCAGAACAACTGTGGCTGGATGCTGAAACTTTTAGGAAATTTAGACAAACTATGAGGTCCAGGACAAGACCTGGGCTTTAGGATATTCTGTCCATCTCCTCCAACAGAAAACAGATGATTTGTAAGCAGCCTAAGAGTCTGTCTTGGGCTCTCTCTCACTTGTCCCTTGTCTTCCAGGAGACTGTCTGTGACACTCAGCTGCTGTGCTCCAATCCCACGAGCTTGTATCTGTTATTTATGCCACATGCCTCCCACATCTGGTCTGCATGGACAGGTTTCTTCCTGTCCACTGGGACGCCCCCTCAAAAAGCCACTTCTGTGCCACTGCCACAGTTAAGCTCTGCCATGAGTGAAGGTCTTGTGTTGCTGGCATAGAGATACACCATAAGGGAAAAATCTTTAGCAATAATCCTATTTTCTCCATTTTGTACACTCACTTTTTTTTTTCTTATGAAATCAAATGCTCAATACTTTTGTACCTTAATCGTTCACCAAGATGCATTAATCTATGAGTAATTTAAGTGGAAGGCTTACTTTTTAAATATTACTGAAAATTTCTCTTTGAGTACTGAACATACTTTAGTGAAAGTGGAAGTGAAGTCACTCAGTCGTGTCCGACTCTTTGCAGCCCCATGGACTGTAGCCTATGAGGCGCCTCCATCATGAGATTTTCCAGGCAAGAATACTGGAGCAGGTTGCCATTTCCTTTCCAAGGGATCTTCCCAACCCAGGGATTGAACCTGGGTCTCTCGCATTGTAGGCAGATGCTTTACTGTCTGAGCCACCAGAGAAGTCTCCTCATAACACCCAGTACCCAAGGAGTCAGCATTTGTCTCAAGTCTCTCAAATTCAATCTACAGAAGAGATTATCTCTCAGTTTACCTGATGAAGAGCTTGCCTCACCAGCTTCTGGATTCTAGGAGTGAGAGAACCTGCTCTCAACATTTGAGACTCATACTTGAGAAATCAATTACTCATTAGTGGATGCCTGCCATCTGGTAAACCACGCAAATCTGGAGATCCAGGAAAGGGTTTTCAGTTATTTTAAAGGAGGGGGTGGTTCCATGGCTTTTGAAAAGAATAATTACCTTCAGAGATAAAATAACTTCTTGCTCAGTGATAAACAGCATTCATCCTTTTTGCCTGTGGGGAGATATTCATGGAAATTTGGGGGTGCCGAAACTAATCTCAGACAGAGCAACTGGGGAATTCCCAAAGTAGGCTGGGAAGTGGCTGAAGGCTACACTGTTCAGTTATTGCATCAACAGTATCCTCCTGGAAGCTGGTACTTAATTCCACCCATCGGGTTTCTTAAGAATATCAGTCCTCCTTAGATGAATCCCAGCAAATGTCCTCAGTTCAAATCCCATGTCCCTTAAGCAGACAAGAAAGGACTGAGTAAACCAGCTGATTAAATCATGAATATTTTTAAGGACTGAGTCCACAAAGTGTAGATTGAGTGAGTGTATGTGCATAAGGACACGCGTGTGCGCTCCCTCACCGCTTAATAAACGTCATCTGACAAAGAAGGCAAAAGTTTAGAATTTGTTGTTAAGTCGCTACGTCAAGTCTGACTCTTTGCGACCCTGTGGGGTGCAGCACAGCAGGCTCTCCTGCCCTTCAGTATCTCCTGGAATTCGCTCAGTTTCCTGTGCGCTGAGCTGGTGATACTATCTATCCCATCCTCTGTCATCCCCTTCTCCTCCTGCGCTCAGTCTTTCCCAGCATCAGGGTCTTTTCCAGTGAGTCAGCTCTTCACATCAGGTGGCTAAAGGACTGGAGCTTCAGCTTCAGCATCAGCCCTTCCAGTGAATATTCAAGGTTGATTTCTTTTAGGATGGACTGGTTTGATCTCCTTGCAATCCATGGGACTTTCGAGAGCCTTCTCCAGCACCACAGTACCTAAAAGTGGTTGTCTTCTAAACTACTTCAGAGTCAGGAGACATTGATAATGTGCCTGAGTCCACCACCAGAGTCATGGTTAATCCTCTGATGGTATTTGCATTATTGTTGCTTCCAGCACTCTACCGTCACAATGAAAGTTTCGAGTGTGAGAAGGTAAAATCAGGAGGAATTTTCTCTTTTTCTCCAGGACTGTGTATCACTACCAGGAAAACAAGGGTATTCTTAGTGTGAACCTGCATCCCACACAGTCCCGAGTGTTTCACCCATATGGGACCTCGGGTTGTGTGCATTGTGTGCACTCCTGTGACACAAAAGAAAGAAGAGAGTGCAAAGAGGTTTGCAGTTTGCCCCAAGCCTCAAAGCCTGGTCTGGTGGAGGAAGGGTCCACGTAGGGGCGTGTAAGCACCACACTGCATGTTGTCCATGCTCCTGAGGATGCTGTCTGGAGGGGAGAGATCAGGGAGCACTGAGCACGCAGGAAGCTGAGGAGCCGCTGTGCCCGACTCCCACGTCTCTGAAATGCGGTCTGCCAGGCTTTGGGTTCCGTGACCACCCTTCCGCTCTGCTGGCCGTGGCCTGAGAGCCTTCTGTGGAGGGACAGCAAGCTGACGTGTGCAGATGCGCCCTGGACACGATGGGGCAGACAGAGGCTGCCACCGAGGCTGCAGGCACGAGGGGCAGCCGAGCAGACAGCCTCACTGGGAGAAGACCCATGCCCCTCTGGTCTTCTTACGGGGGGTGGAAGATTCCAGAACTTGTTAGGAGTGCTGTTTTCTGTCTCTCTTCTCACTCACCTCCATCACGGGGCGTGTCCCCATCCCGTAATACATCAGAGGCACTGGTGCCGGAAGGAGGAGGTGCAGATCCTGGGGAGGAACCACCCCAGAGGTGCTGACTGACTGTTGACCGCAGCAGGTCAGACGCCACAGCTGCTTCCAGGAGTCCTGAGGGGGCCTTCAGGAAAGAAAAGGGTGGTTTTTGAAGGCGCTTTCTGCTTTCTACCTGCTAACTACCCAGAATGTCTTAATACAGCCCTGGTTGTCTTCTTAGAGGCCGTGGAGGGCCTGGCCCTTCTCTGGGCTCAGTGTGAGTCCAGGGCTCTTCCAGCAACTTCTAACTGCTGCACGGCCCATTCTTGCAGACACTCCTGAGACGCTCCATCCCTTGACTGAACCCTGGTGCCTTGCTCTTTGTTTCTACCTTCCTCTTGGGTTGAAAATCACAGCTCGGCTTTTTTCTCAAGAAGCACTCATGCTAACAGTGGGAGGCTATGCTCAAGTGTTGGGATCCAAAGAGGAGCATCCCTGTCCTATCACAATGGAGACAGGCCAGACTCTGGGGAGAAGGGAGGGTTTGGGGTTAGGCGTTGGGTTATTTTGTGAACATTTGAGAGAGACCCTAGCTAGGTGGGCTCCAAGAGCTGTTAATTACACTAGTGAGCCAATGGAGGTTATTCTTAAGGCAAAGGCCGCCCACACACACACACAGATACACACACTGAGTTAACACAACTGGAATTATAAGAAAAATTAGCTAGCTAGCTTTATGTTTAAAGTGGAAGTGAAAGTGAAGTCGCTCAGTCATGTCCTACTCTTTGCGACCCTGTGAACTGTAGCGTACCAGGCTCCTCCGTTCTTGGGATTCTCCAGGCAAGAATACTGGAGTGGGTTGCCATTTCCTTCTCCAAGGGAACTTCCCAACCCAGGGATCGAACCCAGGTCTCCCGCATTGCGGGCAAATGCTTTAACCTCTGAGCCACCTGGGAAAGATATATGTCTAAATAGATATCATAATCAGAATATATCTGCTTATTGTTTTCTGATGAGGAAACTATTTGATGTTCTAATATTATTATCACATTGTCAAGTCCCTTTATTTAACCTATTATTACCAAAATTTGATAACATTTGCTAATCAATGTAGCATTTCCAGAGGAATCATTTCAACAATTTTAAATCATTAATGAAAATGTCTGTGACATCAACGAACACTTGATGGTTGATAACACATTTCAGAGTCAGTTCATTTCAGGACTATTCATTTTATGTTTACTTTAAGTATAGGATACAAAATAATTTTACTTTTAAATACGTTTTCTCCCACTTGTTTTCTTTTGTGCCTGTCTTTTTCTTCTTTTTTTCTCCCAACCTTTTCAAAGTGGCCAATTTGGCCTCACAATAGAAATCAAATGCATCTTTGAACATCTAAATTTACTTTAAACTGACTCTGTAGAAGAAAGGTCTCTATAACCCTTATAGAAGCAATATTCCTCTTTTTTTTTTTATCCTTCGGCTCCTTAAAAGTGCTTATCAAGATGAATGAGAACAGTGGTGTGTAATTTCAAAGATGAAATTGCTTTTCTCTCCACCTTTCCCTGAGCATTTCAAGGTCACAGGTAAGGGAGGAAGCCTGTAGCCCAGCCTTCTCCTGGGTCCCTTTCTGGACATATTTATGCTCCCAGGAGGAACGCCTTGTGTTATTTCTCCTCTGGAAAGTGGGTGTGAAGTTCCGGCTCATGCACACATTGCTGGGTAGAGCTGAAGTGTTAGGGCCAGTGAGTGACATCCCCGTGTGTGTTCCCAACGCTGTCTCCTGGTTCAACTACTCAACCCCTTGAGTCATGAAATGCATGTCCTCTGAAAGGTCGGGGATGGAGGTCCAGGGGCATGTGACACCGTCCATGGACACGTGACACTGCCCAAGGCCAGGAGCCCTGGGAGGAAATCACCTTCAGGGTGCAGGGTGGCAGATGGGGTGCAGAATCACACCAAACTGTGCGCTCTTTGGTTTAATTGTTGACAAAATGTCAGAACATCCTGTCCTGCCTTTTCCACCCAGTCCTCTGAGGCATACCGTTATTTCAGGCATTGATGCAGGGACCATCTAGTCAGGCCCAAATATTCTTCAGCTTCCATTATGATTAGTTAGTTAGTATCAGTGACATAAACCCTTTATGGAAGATCTAGAATATAAAGAATATCTAGAATATATCTTTCTATATAAAGATATAGAATCCATGACTTTCCCCCCCCCCAGCTTTGAAAATTTATATTCAAAAGATTAAAAGAAAGAAGTGTTAATCAGAAGGACATTTCACTCTCCCCCAAAAGCATGGAATCACACACTCAACAGAGGTTATTCGGGGCCACACACAGGCCTCCAGGTGTCCTGAGCCAAACCGACAGAAGCATGTGTTACAAAAACATGTGATACTCATGGACTTCTGGTGACAAAACCGAGCTCCTGCGAGGACATATTATTTTCTTTCTTTCTTCCTTTGTGTCTTTTAAAGGGAGGTGTGTTCTTCCTCTCTGGGAAGTTCCTATTTAGCCGCTCATCATGAAGTTCCGTTTAGCAATGTCTGTGATTAACCTCGGGGCATGTCACACATGATCGCTTACACACACTGACACCGGCAAAGAGGATGCTGCCTTCTACATCTCCTTTCATTTGCCTCATTCTTATTTGCACTCTGGTTGATTGCAGCTGATCTATAATGTTGTGTTAGCTTGGAATGTATAGCAATGTGATTCAGTGTGCATGTATTGTTTGCTGTTGTACACTATTGCAAGATACTGAGTCCTGCACAGTAAGGTCCTTGCTGTATATGGTGGTGTGTATACGTTCATCTCTGGCTTCGCCTCGTGGCTCAGTGGTAAGGAATCCACCTGCAAGGCAGGAGCCACAGGAGATTGGGGTTCAATCCCTGGGTCAAGAAGATTCCCTGGAGGAGGACATGGCAACCCACTCCAGTATTCTTACCTGGAAAAACCCATGGACAGAGGAGCCTGGCAGGCTACAGTCCATAGGGCTGCAGAGTTCGACAAGGACATGACTGAAGCGATTTAGAATACAAGCATGCGTATGTTAATCCCAACGTCCTATTTACCCCTTCCTCCATGTTCATTTACATGTTTATTTTTTCTCTTGTTAATTGCTTCCTGATGCTTTGCCCTTACTTCCTGTCGCTGGTCTTGATGCTGAACTACTTTAGAACTAGACAGTGAACATGTGTTTTTTGCTGTTTGGTGCCTCTTTGCATTTATCTGCTTGTCTCTTAACTTGCCCTACCTATTTTTTCCATACTTAAATATTACGTCTTTCTCCATATATTTTTTATTTTTGCAGGGGGGGATAATTCCAGGTCTTTTCTATGTTATTCACCACTGCTGCTGCTGCTGCTGCTAAGTCTCTTCAGTCGTGTCCGACTCTGTGCAACCCCACAGACGGCAGCCCATCAGGCTCCCCCGTCCCTGGGATTCTCCAGGCAAGAACACTGGAGTGGGTTGCCATTTCCTTCTCCAATGCATGAGAGTGAAGAGGGAAAGTGAAGCCGCTCAGTCATGTCTGACTCTTAGCGACCCCATGGACTGCAGCCCACCAGGCTCCTCGGTCCATGGGATTTTCCAGGCATATCCACCACTACTGCATTCTTCAATTATTTCAACAATATTGACTGAACTATAATATGTACCTGAAAGATAATCTTTGTTCCTGCTTTTTAAAGAGTATAAGATACAATTTTCTTGTGTTTTCATTTGAAATTCTTTTTCCACATAAGGAATGAGAGTTTCTACATTTTTTAAAAAATACTTGTCAGTTGAAGGGGCAACATTTATTGAAAGCTCAAATTTTCCCCAGAGTTGAAAGGCCATCTCTGTCAAATAGGAGATTTGCATGTAAAACTGAATCTATGTTTAGCTTCTTATTCTGTTCCTCTAATCCTGCCATCAATCGCTGTGCCCAAACCGTACCATAGTACTTGAATTACTTAGCTTTAAAATGCATTTTACTATCTGGCTAGTCATGTGATACTCTTTGCACTTCTTTTCATAATTCTCAACCTTATTTGTTTATGTTCCTTTTCTGGGTAAGATTTAGAGTAAGTTTTGTTGTGTTCTTACAATGCCAGGGGAAATCTCTGTTAAAATGTCATTAAATTCGCAAATGAGACTGGGAAGGCTTGGTATCTTTATGAAATGTAACTTTCCCATCTGATATGCTTGCAGTTTTTCAATATATACATCATATGTTTGTACACATAACACAATTTTTAAATTCTATTTTAGCAAGAGATTGCAAAATGAACATGATATACAAATGCTGAGTTTTTGACCGATAGAAAAATAAGACCTGAGTGTTCAGACATTCTGCTCAGGCAAAAGCCTCCATGTATCCACCCCAGAACATTAAGTTGTAACACTGAGTAAAGGGCTCAGAGATTCCCTTCCTTTATCTTAGAAATATTCCATTTTAATCCACCATTTCTGAATTAATGGAGTGCATTGCCACATGTTCTGATCTTGAAGGTTTGAAGTTCTGAAAAGTTCTTGGGGAGAATGAAGTTTAATCTTCCTATTGCCTGCTGGTCATAGAAGTGTTTCTTTTCATTTGGTGGAAAACAGTCTTTCTCACCTCAAGGGCTGATCTTACCCTCTGACATCCCTGATTCTTTTGTCTCTTGGCTTGACCGCTGAGCAGGTTATATCATTGCTCAGTCTTCACATCTATAGTGAAAATTCCCTAATATTTTTAACATGGACCCTGTACAGGCTTATCACGCTGATTCTTCTGTGAAACAATAGCTTGATGATTCAGGTACTGCCATTGTTCACCGTCTACAAAGGAGGACTTGAGGCAGTTCAATGCTTGAGGGCTCACGTGTACACAGTGGAGCCTGGAAGCATGCCCAACCTGCAAGACATACCATGCAGGTCTCACATGACCTCTCACCATGCCCTTCATGGTATTTCTCTTTCTGGCCACCGACAGGAGAGATCAGTAAACGTGGACACCGTTAGTTGAAGGTGGGAGGATTGCTGATTTCAGTTACGGTCACCAGTCAAACTTCATCCGAGAGAGAAATGAGCTGCTTTTATCGCGTCCACACATCATATATCGGGACTGATCACTTCAGTTAGTATTGTTATTGTTGTTGCTGCTCAGTTGCTAAACAGAGACTGACTCTTTGTGATCCCATGAACTACAGCACACCAGGCTTCCCTGTCCTTCACTATCTCCNTCTGCTTGTCTCTTAACTTGCCCTACCTATTTTTTCCATACTTAAATATTACGTCTTTCTCCATATATTTTTTATTTTTGCAGGGGGGGATAATTCCAGGTCTTTTCTATGTTATTCACCACTGCTGCTGCTGCTGCTGCTAAGTCTCTTCAGTCGTGTCCGACTCTGTGCAACCCCACAGACGGCAGCCCATCAGGCTCCCCCGTCCCTGGGATTCTCCAGGCAAGAACACTGGAGTGGGTTGCCATTTCCTTCTCCAATGCATGAGAGTGAAGAGGGAAAGTGAAGCCGCTCAGTCATGTCTGACTCTTAGCGACCCCATGGACTGCAGCCCACCAGGCTCCTCGGTCCATGGGATTTTCCAGGCATATCCACCACTACTGCATTCTTCAATTATTTCAACAATATTGACTGAACTATAATATGTACCTGAAAGATAATCTTTGTTCCTGCTTTTTAAAGAGTATAAGATACAATTTTCTTGTGTTTTCATTTGAAATTCTTTTTCCACATAAGGAATGAGAGTTTCTACATTTTTTAAAAAATACTTGTCAGTTGAAGGGGCAACATTTATTGAAAGCTCAAATTTTCCCCAGAGTTGAAAGGCCATCTCTGTCAAATAGGAGATTTGCATGTAAAACTGAATCTATGTTTAGCTTCTTATTCTGTTCCTCTAATCCTGCCATCAATCGCTGTGCCCAAACCGTACCATAGTACTTGAATTACTTAGCTTTAAAATGCATTTTACTATCTGGCTAGTCATGTGATACTCTTTGCACTTCTTTTCATAATTCTCAACCTTATTTGTTTATGTTCCTTTTCTGGGTAAGATTTAGAGTAAGTTTTGTTGTGTTCTTACAATGCCAGGGGAAATCTCTGTTAAAATGTCATTAAATTCGCAAATGAGACTGGGAAGGCTTGGTATCTTTATGAAATGTAACTTTCCCATCTGATATGCTTGCAGTTTTTCAATATATACATCATATGTTTGTACACATAACACAATTTTTAAATTCTATTTTAGCAAGAGATTGCAAAATGAACATGATATACAAATGCTGAGTTTTTGACCGATAGAAAAATAAGACCTGAGTGTTCAGACATTCTGCTCAGGCAAAAGCCTCCATGTATCCACCCCAGAACATTAAGTTGTAACACTGAGTAAAGGGCTCAGAGATTCCCTTCCTTTATCTTAGAAATATTCCATTTTAATCCACCATTTCTGAATTAATGGAGTGCATTGCCACATGTTCTGATCTTGAAGGTTTGAAGTTCTGAAAAGTTCTTGGGGAGAATGAAGTTTAATCTTCCTATTGCCTGCTGGTCATAGAAGTGTTTCTTTTCATTTGGTGGAAAACAGTCTTTCTCACCTCAAGGGCTGATCTTACCCTCTGACATCCCTGATTCTTTTGTCTCTTGGCTTGACCGCTGAGCAGGTTATATCATTGCTCAGTCTTCACATCTATAGTGAAAATTCCCTAATATTTTTAACATGGACCCTGTACAGGCTTATCACGCTGATTCTTCTGTGAAACAATAGCTTGATGATTCAGGTACTGCCATTGTTCACCGTCTACAAAGGAGGACTTGAGGCAGTTCAATGCTTGAGGGCTCACGTGTACACAGTGGAGCCTGGAAGCATGCCCAACCTGCAAGACATACCATGCAGGTCTCACATGACCTCTCACCATGCCCTTCATGGTATTTCTCTTTCTGGCCACCGACAGGAGAGATCAGTAAACGTGGACACCGTTAGTTGAAGGTGGGAGGATTGCTGATTTCAGTTACGGTCACCAGTCAAACTTCATCCGAGAGAGAAATGAGCTGCTTTTATCGCGTCCACACATCATATATCGGGACTGATCACTTCAGTTAGTATTGTTATTGTTGTTGCTGCTCAGTTGCTAAACAGAGACTGACTCTTTGTGATCCCATGAACTACAGCACACCAGGCTTCCCTGTCCTTCACTATCTCCCAGAGCTTGCTCAAACTCATGTCCATCGAGTCAGGGATGCCATCCAACCATCTCATCATCTGTGGCCCCCTCCTCCTCCCACCCTCAATCTTTCCCAGCATCAAGGTCTTTCCCAGTGAGTCAGTACTTCACATCTTATGGCCAGAGTATCGGAGCTTCAGCTTCAGCCATCGATCCTCCAATGAATATTCAGGGTTGATTTCCTTTAGAATTGACTGGTTTGATCACTTTGCTGTCCAAAGAACTCTCAAGAGTCTTCTCCAGCACCACAATTTGAAAGCATCGGTTACTGGGCACTCAGCCTTCTTTAGGGTCCAACTTTCAGCTAGTATTAGCAATCCATTTAATGAATCACATTACATAAAGCATATAATGAATCACTTTTGTTGTATGTTAAAGTAAATTTCAAATAATTGTGTAACTGTAGCTGGGATGACAATAAAGTTAGGGAATGAAGAGAAAGTCAGGGATGAGCTTGATTTGCAGTGTTCAGGAGGTGAAGTCTTGTTCTCTGGTTCAGAGAACAAGTTTGACTCTAAGGAACAGGCAGAGAAAAAGGAACTGAATAGATGACCAAGGAGAAATGCAAGTGCCACTAATAACCATGGTAGTGTTCTTTCCGCATCCAGATGGACTAATTTATCCACTGTGATGGGGCCAGTTAGGAGTCTACTTGCAGCTCTGTGTGTAGACATGGAAATGGGTAGGGGATGTGAGCATGAGCCTCAACCTGGCTGTGGATTTGATGTGGGATCAGACAGCTGAACAGGCACAGGTGATGTCAGTACAAGTCAGAGATGGACGAAGGTGTAGCTGCGACGCTTCCCTGGTGGCTCAGCGGCAAAGAATCTGCCTATCAATGCAGAAGACACGAGAGAAACGGGTTCAGTCCCTGGGTTCAGAAGATTCCCTGGAGGAGGACATGGCAACACACTCCAGTGTTCTTGCCTGGAGACTCCTATGGACAGAGGCGCCTTCAGGGCTACCGTCCACGGGGTCGCTCACAAACAGTCGGACACGACGGAGCACACATGTGCAACGCACACACAGATATAGGTACAGATATAGACACAGACTTAGCTAGAGACAGGAAAGGTCTTTGCCTCTCATTTACTTCTCAACCTCTACCAGTTTGTGGCATTGTCCCATGAAGAACTCTTTCTGAATAATCGAGTCCTCTCTTCCCAGCACCTAGCCCGACTGGCCTTTGGTGCGGTCAGACTTCCCTTCTTCTCTGTGACTCTACAGGAGTCATTTAGTTTGGGCACCTGTAGCCCCTCCCTGGAGCACCTGCAGTTCTGATTCTTGCTGACCTTCCAGTGTCTGCGGCCCTCAGACCCTGCCCTGGGTCCCTCCTGCTTCCTGCTCACTTGCTGTTTCAGAAGATCCTTGCCCACCTCTGTGACTTCAAGGCTTCTTCTTTGATGATATGGAATGAAAGTCTCTCTGCATCCTGGGCCCCTCCCGGTGCCACCAGCATTCTGGCAGCCGGCCCCCGGGGCTGCTGACCTGCCAAGTGGCACATCCCATGTCCAGAAGCAAAGCCATCATCTTCTCCAAATCTCACCCCTGTGGCCTCTCGGCCTTGTCTGTTTTAAGGGCCTGATGCCAGGCCATCGTCCAGGCAGGGATGCGGGGCCGTCCTGAGCCCTCCCTCTCTGCCTCTCATTCCATCTCCTGACAGCTCTGCCAACGCCCCTTCTGCCTGTCTCTGACACGTCCCTCCTTCCCGCTGGTCTCCGTCATGTGCCAACAGCCACTTGCACGGTGTCGGCCACATCGCTTCTCGCCTGGGGCCGGGCTCCAGCTCCCTTCCTCCCCTCTTCCTTGGCTTCAGGGACGCCTTCCGCTGCTCCCGGGGTCAATCACAGGCTCTGGCTTTCGGGCCTCCTGAGCCCGTCCTCCCTCCTTCTCTGCTGTCACTGTTCACGTCTCCTGCACGTCGCTGTGTGTCAGGAACTGTTCAAAGTTATGACCCCATTTAATCTTGTTACAACCCCATTCCATTCTCAGAGTAACACCGTGACTTGCTCCGCGTTGCCAGCCTCTTAGGCGGAGCGGGGACTCGGGGCTGCACTCCTTTTCCTCTGTGTCCCAAATAACCAGCTCATGGATCAAATTGTCCCCTGCTGGCAGCATCTTGTCGTCCCATTCGCAGGTGACCCCTCCTCTGTGCCTGAGAGAAGATACGCTCTGCCCCACAGAAACCTCCTGGCTCCCCACATGCACCGCGTGGGGGCTCCCCAACCTGCATAAGAACCTCCAAGGCACTCAGGCCAGCAGCCTATACAGGACTCCATGGAAAGAACTCGGAGGTCAGGGCCATATCTGACCTTCCTCCGGTTGTAACCTCCACCCTGGGGGTGATAACCACACCTTAAAAATGTATAAACACAACCATGTAAGAGTGGTCTCAGCCACTGTGGGAAAAACATAGTTGGCACCATTTGCAAATGTATGTACATTTAGGCAATTTTTTTGTTCACTATTAGTCACTAAAGTGCGTATGTTTAAGCAGAAGCATGTAGCTCAATAAGATTATGAAAATGAATAATATGTACACACATATATAGACATATATAAAACACCTCATTTTATGAAGTTTTAATGATTATGAACCTAAACCATTCCAAAGAAAAAGAAAAGTAAGAAGGCAAAATGAATGTCTGAGGAGCCTTTACACATCACTGAGGGGAGAATAGAAGCGAAAGGCAAAGGAGAAAGGGAAAAATAAACGTGGAGTTCCAGAGAACAGCCAGGAACGGTAAGAAGAGCTTCTTCACTGAACAGTGTAGACAGAGGAGGAGAATTGAATGGGAAAGATGAGAGATCTCTTCAAGAAAACGAGATGTCAGAAGAATATTTCATGTAAGGAAGGGCCCGATAAAGGACAGAAATGGTAAGGATTTAACAGAAGCAGAAGAGATTAAAAAGAGGTGGCAAGAATCTCCAGAAAAACTGTACAAAAAACTCTAAATGACCTGGATCACCACCATGACGTAGTCACTCACCAAGAGCTGTTTTTGCTTTATTTTGTTACATATTATAGTAGTCTTTTTATTTTAAATATTTTATTACAATTGACATATGAATATGAATATGTACTAAAAAATTCAAAAAACAACTTGGATTTTATTTTTTAACTTAGTATATCAATCATTTTCCAATTTATTAAACATTTCTTGTAAACCTAATCTTATGGTTGTCTATTACATAGTACATGAAAACACATTTATTTTCATTAGAAATTTCTATATAATTTTAGATGTACATCAACATTCATAAGGATTATTGTGTTATGACCAACCTAGATAGCATATTCAAAAGCAGAGA
>SJYA01004232.1:17401-36517 GCA_006410615.1 Neotragus moschatus
CTTGGGGTGATTAGGGAGAGAGATGTTCTGTTGCTGGTACATCCCCCACGTCAGAAGTCAAGCGCATGAAGTCCTCCCATTGCTCCCCACCTGAAACAGTGATTACCCCCGGCTTAAATACGCATCCCTTAAAAAGCTAACGCACAAGGCTTCTCTTTTCAAGTTTCTCCAGAACACCTATAGAGACAACTCTTGATTTCACGACTTGGGAGTTTGGTGGGTGAGAGAGCTGTATCCATTTTGCTGTATCCATTATCCAGTCATAATTAATTCCCTTTTCCTTTTCCTTCATCTCCCAAATAAGATGCTGAAGCTGCAATTCACAGTTGTGAGAAGTCCTGAGAATAGCAGGTTTGTGGTGCTCCATCCAGCTCTTATTAAACACGCCTGTGCATTCTACAAATTCCTCTTGATCGATACATCGAGTGAGGTATAAACCTTAAATAAAGCCCTGTCACACGGGAAGTACACACTGTTCTTGTCTTGGTAGGTTATTTAGAAGCAGGAGAAGGCAAAGCCTTTCAGAAACAGGCGTTTGTGCCAAAGAAACTGCAGATGGAATACACATTAAATTTATTCAGCCATTGATTGGAAATGCTGGTCCTTCATGGCTTCATGTTTCGTTCCTCATTAATCTTTGTTAACCCTCGCAAAACAATGCCAGCTCTGTGGCTCCGAGTACCAAAAACCCACCTTGCTGAGCAGGCAGCATCTTAAGACAGCTTTCATTCCTGGCCTCAGTAAATCAGTCAACAGCCCCATCTTAGAAAATGCCACTGCTTTCTTTCTTATCATTTTAAACTTTTTATTTTGTATTGGGGCATAGCCGATCAACAATGTGAGTTTAGGTGAACAGCGAAGGGACTCAGCCGTACATATACACACATCCATTCTACCCCAAACCCCCCTCCCATCCAGGCTGCCACATAACACTGAGCAGGGCTCGATGGGCTACAAGGTAGGTCCTTGTTGGTTATCACTTTAAATATAGCACTCCCGCTTTCTTACTAAAAAATATTAAGACAAGAAAGAAGCAACCTCTGTAAGACCAGATGGGAAGAGATGAGAGGTGGGAGTAGAGGGCCCAGGGCTCTAAGCTGAGCCCTGGGATGGACCAGCTTCAGACTCAAGAAGAGACTTTGGGGCAGGACACCTCAGGCACGCTTTGCTGCACAGCCATGGTCGGCTGCCGCCAGGTCAAGGCCAATGTCCTGCTGTACCCGGTGCCTNATGAGAGGTGGGAGAAGAGGGCCCAGGGCTCTAAGCTGAGCCCTGGGATGGACCAGCTTCAGACTCAAGAAGAGACTTTGGGGCAGGACACCTCAGGCACGCTTTGCTGCACAGCCATGGTCAGCTGCCGCCAGGTCAAGGCCAATGTCCTGCTGTACCCGGTGCCTCCAAAGGCTTCTCTTCGCTTCCCTCTTGCCCGTGACATCGTCGGGGCCTTGGTAATGCTTTGTCATGTCAACCACTGGCCCCAAACAGCTTTGGAGCCCCTTGAAATGGACCACACTGCCTTGTTCTCCCTAAAGTGTCTTTGCCACGGTGGGCACCGACGCCAAGTGCTCTGTGCTTCCCACGTTATTTCCTTGTAAGAGAGACTGAGGACGAGGGAGACAGAAAGAAGAGGAAGGAATAGGAGTGAGGAAGAGAAGGAGGAGGGAGCACACCCCAGAAGAACCCCCAATTCCAAAACTTCCTAATTCTAAATGAAGTAGAAAGCTAGAAGGCAATACAGTCAAGACCCTCGACAGCCCAAATTACAAAAATTTCATGCGGGGGTCCCAGACCCTCTCTGCTGCCACGAACCACTGCACTAAGCACGTCAAAACCTCACAAATGGGGGCTGAAAATTAAAAGCCCTTTCTGAATTCGTGAAAAGATCAACATCTGAATATATATTAAAGATAAAGTCCAAATAATTCATAAGAGGAAGAAAAACACCAGCCTAACTTCTGAGTGGGTGTGGGGCCACCGCTCCCCAACCAGTGGAGGTGGGGAGGGCAGACCCCAGGGGAGGCGTGTGCTGACTGCACTCTGCTCTGATTGCATCAGAACAGGCCTGGTTTTAAATGGCAGGCCGTTTTATTGGAAGAAGCACATAAATCTCTCGACCCAGAAAAATATGTGCTCACGGCACAAAATGAGGAGAGCAGCCCGTGTCTAACACCAGAACTTTCAGATGAGACAGAAGAAAGTTCATCCTTCCCCACATATTATATCTTCCCGTATCCAGAGGTTTGGGACACAGGCTGACATCATTCCAGAGGGGTATGGTTCCGAAACACCAACAGAATGCCCAGAATCAGCCATGGGCATAGGACAGGAGCATGGTTCACCGTGGGACACAGCGTTGGGTCGTTGCAAGTCATCTCGCGGGGCCAGCACAGGGCCACCTGGTCCAGTCAGTCAGCTTCCCTCCAGGCAGAGCCAGACAGCAGGGCAGTGAGCACGGGGGATCAGCCCTTGTCTGCCCAGATGAACATGGGTGTGTCTATCCCAGCCACCTGCCTTCCCAGCGCGCTTGGAAGGGCAGAGTCACCCTCCAGCCTCTGGGCTTCCCATCACACTCCGCTCCAGCGACTTTTTTTATATTTCCAAAGAGAAAATCTACCTCCTTCTGAGGATAAGATTGGCCATTTCCAGAGTAATTGGATGAATGACCATCAAGCATTGCAGGCTGTTCCAAAAGTCACATCTAAATGCGTTTTTGAGCAATGTTCCACTTTGATGGGGTCACGTGGCCTCCCAAAGTGACCCTGGGGAGGGCTGCCAGGGTGGGAGAGCCTGGCTGGCTGTCGGCAGTCAGCCCTCTGCCTCGACCCGAGAGTCAGACCTTGCCAGGAACACCCCAACATCTAAAGAATTCCATTTTTTCCCCTCTGATCGCAGGTCAAGTCACCACCAGATGAATGTGCCAAAAGAGAGTGGGATCCAATTAAAAATTGTTTACCTGTCCCCTCACAATGTCCCCGCTCTGCAGCCCAGCATTTGCCTGGCTGATGGAGACTGTTTATGGAGCCACCCTACCCAGCCTGGGTTCTAATGACCCTCGCCCTTCACCCAACTCTGGCATATTCCTGCCAACGGTCAGGACCCCTGGGACTCCTCCAGCTAATTTAGTGGGCAGTCCCATTTCAGCTTATCATGCTCACTGGGAGGACCCGGCTCTGCACTGCACCCTAACACAACATCTGGTCTCATGGAGGGGAGGGGGTCCAAGCTCCCTTCCTGGGCGGGGTACATGAGTGTGGCCATGTCACTGCCCACTCACAGAGAGACTCATGGTGCCACTGGAAGCCAGCTCACACCAGGAGCTGATGGAGCCTGTGCTTGGCTTTTTGCAGAGGAAGATGCTCTTTAGATTGAGGACAAAGGATTCACTAGAAGGAGCCCTTCCCTGGTTTCCCATCCAGAAGGCATCTAATTGGTGAGTTCCGGGGAAATGGAGCCAAATTCCAGGACAGAACACTCTCTGCCTCCCTGGTCTCCATGGCACGTTCCCTCTGGCTTATTCTCCACCAAAAACTAGACTTTTTTTTTTTTTTCCAATTTCACAACAAAATGTTTTTGAGACCATTCATAAAGATTCAGGGGTAAAAAAAATTCTAAAACATCTCTAATTCTAATTCTACTTCCTGGAGTAACCATGAGTTTTAGTATATTATCCTAATTGTTTTCAATGAACATATATGCACGCTCAGTTGCTTCAGTCGTGTCCATCTCTTTGCGACCCTATGGACTGAAGCCCACCAGGCTCCTCCGTCCACGGGATTCTCCGGGCAAGAATCCAGGAGCAGGTTGCTACGCTCTCCTCCAGGGATCTTCCCGACCCAGGAATAATCCTGTGTCTCCTGTGCCTCCTGCAGTGGCAAGCAGACTCTTTATCGCTGAGCCACCGAGAAGCCATGGACGTGTGCTAATACACACCTCAGTAAGACGAAAATGTGACCACACGCTACGTGTTATTCTACAGCGTGCTTTTTTTTTCATTTAGCAACATAATATGCGCAGTTTTCAAGTCCTTAAACCCTGTCTTTCCATCTTTGAGAAAAATGCAGAGCCCAGTCACGCTCTTACTCCCCAGTGTCGCACATTTGGATATGCGATACCGCGAGGAACATCTTCCAGGCTGAAACGTTGCACTGCACGATTCACTTCTCCAGGATAAATAAAGAAGGATGCATGCAGACAGAATGGCTTTCGTTCAAATAACAATCCTTTTTCTTCAGGTAGAGCAGAAGATGTTTCTCTAAAAATAAGTGTGTTTCTTTGATCAGTGTTTTATGGTTTTTTGAGTACAGGTCATTTGCCTCCTTAGGTATGTTTACCCCTCGGTATCTTATTCTTTTTGTTGCGATGGTAAATGGGATTGCTTCCTTAAATTCTCTTTCTGACCTTTCAGTGTTAGTGTATAGGAATGCAGCGATTCCTGCACATTAATTCTGTATCCTGCAACATCAGCAAATTCATTGATAAGCTCACGTTTTCTGGCGGCATCTTTAGGATTGCCTATGTATAGTATCATGTCATCTGCAAACTGGGACAGTTTTGCTTCTTTTCCACTTTGAAATTTTCTTTTATTTCTTTTTCTTCTCTGATGGCTGCAGCTAGGACCTCCAAATTTATGTTGAATAATAGTGGCAAGAGTGGACATCCTTGTCTTGTTCCTGACCTTAGAGGAAATCCTTTCAGTTTTTCACTGTTGGGAATAATCTTTACTGTGGGTTTGCCATATGTGGCCTTTATTATGTTGACGCAGGGCTTCCCAGGTGGTGTCAGCTTTTGTTTAACAACTGCCAATGCAGGAGACACCAGAGGCTTGGGGTTGACCTCTGAGTCAGGAAGATCCCCTGGAGGACGAAACGGCAATCCGCTCCAGTATTCTTGCCTGGAAAATTCGATCAGCAGAGCCTGGCTGGCTACAGTTCATGGGATCACATAGAGCTGGGCGCGACTGAATGACTGAGCATGCGTGCGGATCTGGGTCCCTCTACGCCCACTTCAAACAGCAGCTTCGGGAGTTAGTCAGTTGCCCCACTACACAGCAACAGAGTTCCATCAGCACGTTCTACTGACGGTGCTCCTCCAGGCCCAGAGACCATCGTTCATGTATTGATGAAGCAAGCTCGCTCTCCATGCGGCTTTTCTCCCGCATCTCCGAAAGCTAGGAAGAGGAAAACGAATCCATCTCTAGAATCAAATCCTGTAGCAAATCTGTACACATCAGTCCTTTATTGGACTGATTTTGTTCTTGAACCGTCTCACCTGCTCTTCGATGAAAAAGACTCCTAGGTAAGCAATAAGCTGCCTGCCCCTCGGCTTGCTGCATGGCAGATTCTTATTTCCCGGCATGTGTGGTTCCGACGGGCGGTTCCCTCCATCTACCTAATGCTCAGCCCAAAGTCTATCCTTCTAGGTGTCCCTGTTGACTGGGGTGCCTGGCTACATGCAGGGGCACTTCACCCTTCATTACCCCATGGAGCCCTATGACAGGCACCCCACCCTCACACACTGCAGCCCCGTCTGGAGGGGTCACCACCACCCTTCCCCCGCCCCCACCAGCATCTCCATCAAACCGCCCTGAGAACCTCCTGGAAACCAGTCCCAGGTCCGGGCATGGCCCAGTGTGTACACACGTGATCACTCCGATTCTGAGAGGGGAGCCGAAAGTCCAGAACTCGCCCACCCAGCACGCCTGAAATCTCCTACAAGTTGGCCCCTCTTGTTAAGACATGAAAGGCTCTAACTAATACAAAAAGGGAGAAAAAGTGATCTGGGAGAGGAAACAAGCCAACACGCGCCAGGCATTAATGCCTAATCACCAATTAGTGCGCGAGCCTTCGGTGCCGTCGTGTGGCGGAGCGGCTGGAGCCGGGTGAGCGGGTGGAGGATGAGCCAGAAGGAAGACGGCCAGAGATGAAAGGCGAAGGCGGCAGGATCGGAACCCCCACCCCGCTCCACGTTTGCCCAAGGCCCACCCCGTTCCTCCAAACACATCGGCCGCCTTTGCAAAACCGCTTGCACGCTGAACGTTTCCGACATCAAAATATTCATAACGAGGCACCTTCGCAAGGTTCTCCTGGGAGAGCTGCCTTTGGTTAAGGAATTCCGAGCCCGGGAAAGCAGTGGGGGACCCTGCAGTGAGTGGGCTTGTTAAGATCAGTTGGCAGGGTCCCAGCAGGCTTCTCAACAGTCGATGAGAATTACTAAACATCATTGCAAAGAGTGCAGAGTAATTCCTGGAGCCGAAAAGAAAAGACCAGGTAGTTAATTGGCACCGGGCAATTAAGGATGGGGCCTGGAACGTCACGTGGAGAATCGTTGACCAGAAAGTCTTGGCAGAAATCTGAGGGCTACATCCTGGTTGCAATTATCGGTTCAGCCAGGTCTCGGGGGGCCCCTGGACAACCTCAGTGATCACGGTGAAAGTGTGGCTCCCATCTGCAGCTCTTCAATGGCCCAGCTCTGTGGGCATGGAGAGGGGCCTTCAGAGACCAAATGAAATGCATTTGGGGGAGGACAGCGCGGGAACCAGGGCTTGAGGAGGACAGGCAGAACTGGACTCCACGTGCTTTCCGGGGTGGAGTGAGGTGCTCCTGACACCCAGGGCATGGTCTGGGGGCACAGCTACCACCAGGCAGAGCACCAAATGGGGAGGAAGGGTGTGAACCGCGAATCTTCTCCTGCTCTTGAACCTCTCAGCCTGCCTGCCTGGAGAAGACAGTCCAGCCGAGTGGCGATGTCACGGTTAGGACAGAAGAATCGGTATCACTGAGTCCTCTCTGAAGACATCTGCCCCCTGCCTCAGAGGACCTCACCATCTAGAGGGCTCCTTGGCACGGTACTGGGGTGGTCATTCTGGGCACCGTTCCTCAAGGTTGGCTGCATCCCTGTTGTGCCTACCAAGGGGAGGGCTCTGCCCAGCGATCCATGAGCCCCTTTGAACGGCACAGATCTCCTTCATGGCTTAGGGAGCAGGGCCTCGAGAACATGTCTGATTGGGACCAAAACGCAGTTTGTCACCCACTGGCAACCCCTGGAGTTGACGTGCACACCGCAGATGACCTCGTGCCCTACCAGCTTCCCTCTTCGAGTTGAAGTGAAGGAGCTTTTGTTCTGATCCACCAAAGAAAACCCTCACATCACTGCTGGAGGGGGAGGGGGTAGTTCACTGTTGAAAATGGAACAGAACCCCAAAGGAGGGTGTCCTTGGGGGTCTACAGCTGACCCCAAAGGGACTCATTTTCATTTCTAAGGAGCACGTATGATACGAAAGGGCTCCCTAAGGAGAAGCTGCTGTATTCACTTGCGCTCCTTAAAACAGCTAGGGAATGCTGTTGCCATTGTGTTCTGCAGACTCGCTGAGAGAAAAGAATCACCTGGAAAAAAGAGCGACCCTAAGACCCTTGCACTGCATCTTGGCTGCTGCCCTGCTGTAGGGCCCAACGCCTATGTGTCATTGATTTCTTTCCAAACACCAAGCCGGGCAGATTTCGGTGGGCTCTGGGATGCCAGCATGATTTGCTTTGCTGTTTTCAACAAGGTGACCCCGTCCATGAAGCACAGGCCGTCCTTGCCCAGTGACTGCCGAGGCTGCAGGCTGCTTTCTGCTCCTCACCAATGCTCAGCTGGCCCCAAGGCCACGGCTTAACAAGCCCCAGTACGAGTGGATGGGAGGGAATTGTCTCTTCCCTCTGCAAAGAACGTGAAACTGATTGAAACAGTCCTGAGAAGTCAGTTGCCCCCACCCCACATCCAGCCTCACAAAGGAAGAAGCTGGTAGAGGAGCAAATTCCATGTAGAGAATTACGGTCAGACCCTTTAGCTGTGCTGTGCTCGGTCGTGTTCAGCTCTTTATGACCCCACGGACTGTAGCCCACCAGGCTTCTCTGTCCTTGGGATTTCCCAGGCAAGGATACTGGAGTGGGTTGCCATTTCCTCCTCCAGGGGACATTCCCGACTCAGGGACTGAACCCATGTCTCGTCTGTCTCCTGCATTGGCAGGCAGTTTCTTTACCACCAGCGCTACCGGGGAGGCCCTAAGTTCCTCCCAGAGGATAACACCATTTCAATGGGTCACCACCCAGTTCTAAGTCCATCTTCATCCTCCCACTTCCAGCTCTAAGTCCCTGAAATTGCACTCAACCGAAGAGGAACCTACTGAAGGATCTGAGTGTTTATCACTGTATTACATATGAAGAGAAATTGAAATTACTGTCTAAAATAAATTTCTCCAGGAGGAAAAGTTAGTATTATGTCTTTTAGAATTTAGGGTTAGGGTAGAACTACAGATGAGGGTCAAGTTACGTGTAACCTATAAAAAGAGAGCTTTCTTTAAATCCTTAATCTGGGATGAATTGTCACAGGAACGTTTCCTGGAGGTGAGGATTGTATTCTTATCCTAAGGGGAAGAAGGGGAAGCAGCCTTGATGCTGGCAGAGCTGAAACACGGGGACTGTGTCTCGCTCCCCTTCATTCGACCATCTGTCCTGCGTGCCAGTGATGTCCCAGGCACTGGGAACGCAGAGGCAAGTGGAAGGACAGACTTCAGCTTTCCTGGGTCTTACAGTCTCCTTGGGGACACAGAAAACAACCTGATAAATAAGAACGAAACTTAAATCTGATGACAAAGAGTATGGGAAGAAACAGCAGTAAAGAGAGGATTTACCTGAGGTGAGAGAACAAGTTTTATTTTGTTTTGATTTGTTTTTAATTAATTTATTTTATTATTTAGTTTTGGCTGCCTTGGGTGTTCACTGCTGCATTTGGGCTTTCTCTGCTTACAGTATTCAGGCTTCTCATTCCAGCAATCCTAAAGGAAATCAACCCTGAATATTCATCGGAAGGACTGATGCTGAAGCTAAAGTTCCAATCCTTTGGCCACCTGATGAGAAGAGCCAACTCATTGGAAAAGACCGTGATGCTGGGAAAATTCGAGGGCAGGAGGAGAAGGGGATGACAGAGGATGAGACGGCTGGAGGGCATCATCAACTCAATGCACACGAGTTTGAGTGAACTCTGGGAGATGGCGAAGGACAGGGGAGCCTGGCGTGCTGCAGCCCATGAGGCCGCAAAGAGTCAGACACAAGTGAGGGACTCAACAGTGGCAAGTGCTGCTGCCGAGCACTGGCTGTAGGGCGTGAGGGCGTCAGTAGCTGTGGCACGCAGGCTTGGTTGCTCCAACACATGTGGAATCTTCCCAGAACCAGGGATCAAACGCATGTCCCCTACATTGGCAGGTGAATTCTCACCCGCTGGGCCATCAGAGAAGTTCAAGAGAGCACAGTTTCAGTGACAGCGATCAGTGAGGGAAAGGCTCTGAATCTCTCAGATCCCTGGTGCCCATCTGAGACTTCCGTCAGGTTGATGTCCATGTGTTGAGACGGTGGGCACGGGATGAAGGAATGGGGGCCGTGGGTGTCCCTGGCACCCAGCTCAGGAGGGGTCTTCAGTAGAACAACGGCCATCACATTTCTGATCTACAGAACAGTCCAGAATGCGCCTCAACATTTGGAACTCCCCACTGCCCTGGCCCCATCCCATCCGGCCCACGCCCCCAACTCCCTGGAAATCGAGGAGCCGTAAGATGCCCATGATGTAATATCAGAGCTGTAGGTTCGTGTACTGCAGGGCTCAGCCGGTTACACAGGCAGGTAGTCAGCTGTGCGTGCTAGAAATGTACACTCAACAGTGCAGCTGTTACGGGACGGCAAGTCTGAATCACCATGCAGACTCTGATGGAGGAACCGGGGGCGTAGACTGAAGCACAAGGTGAAGGCCAGAGGACACAATGGGCACAGATGGCCCATTCTCTCGGTTTAGGGAGTCCTGGAAAGCTTCACACAGAGGTGATACTGGGCCTGGGTTTTAAAGAATGAATATGAGGTTTTTCAGGCTAAGAAGAGATGGAAAAGCATTCCAGGAGGGGACAACGTCAGATGCAGAGTCCCAGAGGTGGATTAAGCCCAGAACGTCTAAGGGCGGCCAGGTCGGTTGGTGTGGCCCGAACATGGGGCTGCAGGCAGGAGGCACGGAAGAGAGAGTTTGAGGAGATGCTGGGACTGGACCCTGACTGTGACCTTCTAAAGTGCCGCACGGCGCTACTAGGGCCAGCCCTACTTCCCCAGAGGCCCTCGCTGAGACATGGCGGGGGGCCCCCGCAGCCATCCAGAGGCAAGACAAGGTCTGAAGTGAGGCCGGGCAGGGGGCTGGGAGGAGGAGACAGGGGTAAGGGCAGGGTGGGGAGGCTGGAGCAGCAGGAGGGGTAAGTCTGAGACAGCGGCCTTCCGGGCGGCAGGGAGACATTAGTTTTCTGCATGAAATCGGCCGCTTAAAAACGCACATCTTTATTATCTCACAGCTGCATTGGGTTGGGAGTCCAACCTGGCTTCACTGGTCCTCTGCTTGGGTCTCACCAGACGGCAGGCAAGGCACCCGCAAGACAAGGGTTCTCATCCGACAATTTGACTGGGGAGGGATCCGCTTTATTACTTGTGTGTCTGTTGGCATGAATTCAGCAGCTGTGGCTGCAAAGCTGAGAGCCTTAGGTCAGAGGAGCCTGTCCTAGGTTTGCGGAGACGCCCACGGTCCTGGCCATGTTAGGACCCTTTGTATGACCACATGCTTCGTCAGTATGCTTCCACCAGCTTCCACCACCCCAGTATGACCACGGGGTGAGAGAAACTCTGGCCAGACGGATGCTACAATCCTAGGTCAGGGACCCATGGAAGCACATACCTTGTGTAGCCTTGGCTGGAGTCTAGGGCCGGAAGCAAATCAGAACCCCGCCACACATGGCACGGGCTGGGAGCCGGGGATCAAAGGTGCCTGTTAGCGCCTGCCCACTCAGGGCGGGCCCACGTACTCACTAACAGTGTGCGGCAGGGCGGGGAGTTCCCATTCAGGTGCTGAGGATCACCAGATTGGAGCACAGCTTTTGTTCTCAGTGGTGAGATGGAGACCAGAGAGACACATGAGCGTGGAGGACCCACCAACGCCAGAAAGGAGGAGGGGCTGACAGGCGAGTGGGGCTCAGCCAGCGTGGACAGGAGCAGCCCCTGCTGACCCCCAGATACTCTCCAACCACAAATACAAATTGTTCCCTGCCAGGAACCAAGAGGGAGGGTAATGAACAGGGCTGCTGAAAGTGACTGCACGTGGCATGATCCACGGATGTGAAATGTCCAGAAAAGGCAAATTTCTGGAGACAGAAAGTAGACGGGTGTCCCCCTGGGGGTGGGGAGGGGCTTCCACGGGGCCTCGAGGGGTCTTTGGGGAAGGAAGGAAGAGGGTTGTGGTGATAGTTGCACAACTCAATAAATGTACTAAAAATCACTGATCTGTAGACCAGAAACGTGTTCACTTTATGGTGTGTAATCTGTAGCTTTATACAACTGTTTAAAGAACACAACTGCTAAAAACGCCGTGTGTAGTCGAGGTGGGTCACCCACGCAGTGGTGCAAGCAGGTGGATGACGCCCTGTCCACAGTGACACAGGCCTGTGTGCCTCCCGGGAGGCTCTGCGAGAATGGGGCTGGTGCAGCTCAGAGCGGGTGAGGGTGGGGGCGAAACCTCTCAGGCCTCCACTTTCAGGAAGAGATGCACTGAGTGCGCATCCCCTGGGGCAGCCGTGTCCCCGGCCCCCACCCAGCCAGCAGTCATCCTCACGGCCCCTGCCCCGGAGCCCAACGCACAGAGTCCTACATGAGGACACCGTGGCCCAGAGGCGACACGGTCACAGGACCTGCAGGGGCACCAGCCCTGGCCTGGACCGCCCCAATCGACGGGCAAGTTTGTCTTGTTCTTAGTGATGTCTGAGCTCATCAGCATACTGTGTTAAAACTGTGGTCACTCAACCCCAAACACATGACATTTGAGCCCAGCTTATCCCCAAACATCAAAACACACAACGAGTCCAGCTTGTCCCTAAAGTAAATTCCCAAGAGGTGAGGCCACAGATACNCCCAATCAACGGGCAAGTTTGTCTTGTTCTTAGTGATGTCTGAGCTCATCAGCATACTGTGTTAAAACTGTGGTCACTCAACCCCAAACACATGACATTTGAGCCCAGCTTATCCCCAAACATCAAAACACACAACGAGTCCAGCTTGTCCCTAAAGTAAATTCCCAAGAGGTGAGGCCACAGATACTCCCTCCTCACTCCCACCTCACTGCCTCCCATCTCATAATGAGCCTTTTTCCCTCCACAGACCAGCATCCCATCTCACGGACCATCATCCTATCTCCACGGACCAACACCCCACCTCAACGGACCAGCGTCACATCTCTATGGAACAGCATCCCTTCTCCATGCTAAGGTTAACCAAGAGAATCAGGTAATCATTGATATCAGAAAGTTGACCTTCCTCCCAACACAAGGAAAGTGCGGTGACCAGAGGGAAGCTATTGAAGGAACTCAGCCAGCGAACATCATGGGTGAATCATGATAACAACACTATCTAACTCTTGTGCAGGCTTTAAAAATATACACATGTACTCGGCTGCAGCAGGTCAACTGTGGCATGTGGAATCTTTAATTGCAGCATGCAGACTCTTAGTTACTGCATGTGGGATCTCATTCTCNTAATCATTGATATCAGAAAGTTGACCTTCCTCCCAACACAAGGAAAGTGCGGTGACCAGAGGGAAGCTATTGAAGGAACTCAGCCAGCGAACATCATGGGTGAATCATGATAACAACACTATCTAACTCTTGTGCAGGCTTTAAAAATATACACATGTACTCGGCTGCAGCAGGTCAACTGTGGCATGTGGAATCTTTAATTGCAGCATGCAGACTCTTAGTTACTGCATGTGGGATCTCATTCTCTGAGCAGTGGTCAACCCAAGCCCTGTGTTTTGTGGGGCAGAGTCTCAGCTGCTGGGCCACCAGGAAAGTCCATCATGCAGCCGTAATAAGGGTCAGTGCTACTCAAAGTACTTTGCATACACTGGGTTGGGAAAAAGGTCATTTGGCTTTTCTGTACCACCTCACAGAAAAATCAGAACTTTTTGGCCAACCCAGTTTTTAGTGTCCATTTCCACATTTGCTCCTCCTCACAAGCTGGACGGGACCCCCACCCCCTATTGTCCTGATGAGAAAATCCAGGCTCGGAGCCCTGCGTCTCCTGACATGGGCCTGCTAAGTAACCTCCAGCCCACGTCACCCGGGGTCCTGCCCGTGTGTATTCAGGGCACATCTCTGCAACATGCACACAACAGGAAACTCCCCCAGCCAGGGCTGAGAGACACCGCCAGGTCCTACCAAAGGGCCAGAAAAGTCACTGCAGCCCACACAGGAAGCTTTGCACCCTTCAACCTCGTAAACATCTTTAACGCACTCAACTCACCTGTTTCTAGAAACAGGTCAAAGCAAGTTGGGGAAACAGTGGAAAGTGAGAGACTATTTTGGGAGGGCTCCAAAATCACTATAGATGGTAACTACAGCCATGAAATTAAAAGATGCTTGCTCCTTGGAAGAAAAGTTATGACCAACCTAGACAGCATATTAAAAAGCAGAGACATTACTTTGCCAACAAAAGTCTGTCTAGTCAAGGCTATGGTTTTTCCAGTGGTTGTGTATGGATGTGAGAGTTGGACTATAAAGAAAGCTGAGCTCTGAAGAATTGATGCTTTTGAACTATGGTGCTGGAGAAGACTCTTGAGAGTCCCTTGGACTGCAAAGAGATGAAACCAGTCCATCCTAAAGGAAATCAGTCCTGAATATTCATTGGAAAGACTGATGCTGAAACTAAAACTCCAATACTTTGGCCACCTGATGTGAAGAACTGACACATTGGAAAAGCCTCGGATGCTGGGAAAGATTGAAGGCAGGAGAAGAATGGGATGACAGAGGATGAGATGGTTGGATGGCATCACCAACGCAATGGACATGAGTTTGAGTAAACTCCAGGAGTTGGCGATGGACAGGGAAGCCTGGTGTACTGCAGTCCATGGGGTCGCAAAGAGTAGGACATGACTTAGTGATACAACTGAACTCAACTGAAAGCAAGTCGCAAAGCAGACTCAAGACTGCGTTACAGCCACACATTCCTGCTAAGCACGTGGAGTGTGGCTGGGCCTTAGCAATCTCGGTTGCAGAGGACGGCAGTCTGGGACTGAGGGGAGGAGGAGAGGGACTCACTCCCCAACCTGGACGGAGCCTGGCGCGGCTCGTCCGAGGCCCTAATTAGCAAGATGAGAGGCTATACCCCCTGAAGCCGCGTGACCTGCCGAAGGTGAGTCTGGAGTCATGGGAGGCCACAGAGGGCCCCGTGCCCGTGTCTGCCCGCTGCTGTCTGTCTGATTAACTCGTAGCTGAAGGCGGAGCTGTCGTGCAGACACCTGACAGAAGTCATTTCCAGCTAAGGGTTTCTATTTAGTCCTTACACATGACCTGTGCATTTTCTCTCCCGGAATTTGATATCTTGGGAAACATGCCAAGGACTGTCCACCAGGGAGAGTGAGTATGTGAAACAGGAAGGAAAATCAGAGGAGGAAGGTGCTGGCACTCTCAGCAGGCCCGAGCTGGGGACCTGACCTCTCAGTGTCCCTCGGCCGGGGTGGCGCCCTGCAGTATTCGTGCAGCCCGGCCGGCCCGGGAGGCAGCAGACCCCGAGCGGGCATCACCCCAGCTTCAGGGGGGTGGGGGGCTCCCCTCCGGCACCACAGATGCATTTTCTGGCCCCTCAGACACCTCTTCAAGTGTGGCTGTGCCACCCACTGACCAGACCCTGGACTGCTCCTCATGTCGTTTCAGAAGGAAATTTTCCAAACTCAGCAGTCAGTAAACCTATGTCTGGAGTGATATTAACAGCAATTATCATTGTCAAGACGCTTTCATTTTTTTTTCCGGAAGGATGGCTTCATCTATTACACCGTGATGGATCAGGATGAGGTCTGGAGACGACAAGACCCGAGAAAAATAACAACAGGCTGTGAGGTGAGGCACTGCCGGGGGCCTCAGACCCAGGGGTTATAGCCTGCCTTTCTTTCTTTCTCGTGCACTTCTTGGTCCACTCCACGCATCCTCTGGGGACCTCCTGAGGGCTGGACACCGAGGGGTGGTACCTGCTGGGGATGCAGACTCCCACGGCGGTCCCCGGGAACTCGGATTCGGGGATTAGTGTCTGATGTTCGGCAGGCCTGATGCACTCTGGGCAGCCACACGCCCTCCCAGGAGGAGCCCTGGTCCCTGCAGGTGAGGCTGCCCAGGAAGAGAGCACAGGACGGAGGACCTGGAGGAGGAGGCTCCAACAGGAGGGAGCGAGGGACCCCACTGAAGGAAAGAAGATTCTGCCAAGCAGAAGATGGCGGGGGCTCCCAAGACGAAGGGGAGCCCCCAGAAGAAGGGAAGGGAGGCGACGGCCCAAAGTGAGGGGGAGCACATCTGAATCCACAAGGATCCACTCCGGCCCCGTAGACCAGACCAGCAGGAGGAGCTGTGCTCAGCTGGGGCTTGCAGGCGACAAGAAAGGGCCGTCTCCAGGACCCAAGGAGTCAGCCACGTGTCCTGGTTTGCCATCTGCTGGCCCAAAGGGGAGGATGGCCAGGGAGGTCCTGCCCATCTCAGAGGAAGAACTGGGCGACCCTGCCAACAGGGACCTGTCCACGTGCTGGTGCGTTCCTCCCCCACTTTCCTGTCCGGCCCTCCGTGCCTCACTCTCTCGAGTAAACATTCCCATCAGAAAATAGAACCATCATCTCCACTATGGAGTTTATTTAGCATAGGCCCACCCCAGCTGAAAACCCAAGGAGACCGTCGTTCATATGAGCCTCAGCTCACATCCAGAGTGTGGGTGAGATCACAGCCCTGGTCCTCCCCGACTTCCGTGAGTTAATGTATTCCACATACAATCTTCTCCCGGTCAGGAGGGAATCCAGTTTCATGGAGGTCCTTTTAGCGGAGGATTCATCAAACCAGAGTGTATGCATATGGTGTGAACCTCAGATCCATCATCTAAGCTGTTGGTTTTAGTCGAAATGTCAAGAAATGATTTAGTATAAAATCCGCCACCAAAGCATTTATTAAAAAATCTTTTGCTGCTCTTCATCTACAAACATTTACTACCCTGCATACAAATGTCAGCGGTTCAGCCTAATATACTTCTTCATTTATTTACTGTTCATTTCTGCTGGATAGAAGCCAGAAACGCGACTTCACCCAGAAGACTGCGGCACGACGTCGCAGGGCTGGAGAGTGCTTCTCGCCACCCCTGATGTCAACTAATCCATCTTATCGGGACGCTGTTGGGTATGAAGGTCGTGCCTTCTTTGTGGAGTGGAGTCCTTCTCACACAGAGGTTTTATTTAAGGATGGAAGTTTATCAGTGTATTACCAGGACTTTCTGGAAGACGTTAATAAATGAAATGTAGATTTGACAGCTAAAAGTCGACCTTACGATGTCGACTGTGCTTTCCTGCAGATACAGAAGGTGGAAAAGAAAATGAACCCGCTGATTCCCTGCCTCGCGGTTCACAAACCCTGAACGGTCTCCCGTGATCTCATTTTCTGTTAAGCAAATTCTCCAAGTCGAGCACTTTCCCATGGAATCAACAGAATCTTGCAGTCAGGAATGAGGCCCTCCCTTGAAGACCAGAAAGCAGGGATCCTGCCAGAGGCCTGACTAGCCTGTCGAGGTCACACAGCTGGTTGGTGACAGCAGCGGTCCTAGAACCTTGGATTCATGGTTTTCGATTAAACCTGTGTCATCTGGCCAGGCTGCAGGGGAGAGGGAGAGGGGATTCCAACAGCCAAGAGTGCGGCCAAAATAAGCAAACAAATATAGGCCGTTGAAACTCAGGGGGAGCTTGGATTTCAGAGCCTCAATTGTAAGCAGCGAAAACCACATTTCACCTCCAAGTAACCCTCATCTGCTTTCTATCTTCCAAAGCTGCGCTGGTCACGTCATCCTGGCAACGGGTTATCGATGCCTTTATGACAGGACCCGTGTACTCTAAATTGGCAAGGCAAGCATCCAGCTGTTAAAAAACACTCCGAAGAAGAATGGGTTGCTAGCAAGGAAGGCCAGGAGAGATGTCCAGATGCGTTGGCCACGGGGACGCCGGCTTCAGTATAAATGGACCCCGAGGACCAGGTTCGAAATCCAACGATAAACACACGCACACACTTGCACTCCCCGCATCTGGGGGTGCCTCCGGCTCATCGCTGGAGCAGACTGGGCCGGCCCTCACTCCCCACAGGTCCCACGCCAGCAGGGACGTGCTCAGGCCAGAGTTTGGCCTGCTTCCCACTTGTAAATGCTCTGCAGATCAACCAGGGGAACAGAGGGAACACGAGGGTCAGCGGGGCCCAAGCTGGCCCCAGAGAGCTTCCTTACTGCCTCCTGGGGTGAGTCAGGCTGGAGGCAGTCAGCATGTGCCTGCATCTTGGTGGATACAAACCCGGAACTCCCTTCTCCCCACGCCAGCCCTGCGTTTCTATTTCATTCCCTTTCCTGAATTCCTCTTTTCCCCTCTCTCTCTGACCAGCCTATGTGATGAAAGGGCGGCTTTGGGCACTTCACTGAACTAATTCACTCAGCCCTTGACTCTCTTGGAAGCAGGTACTCCTGTTCAGAGGGGTGTGTTCTTCCTTTCCAGCCCTTCCCCAGACTGAATGGTTCTGGAAACCCCATGTGGTGTGCCTCCACCACAGACCCACAAGCTCAGAGAGACGAGGCTCTGTCCACCGTGTTCACCGTTCTACCCCAGGGCCCAGGACAACCAAAAAGTGCAGGAGCAAACAAAGTCCCATTTCCCAGATGGGAAACCGAGGCTCTGAGAAGTTATAGACCCCAGGTCAACCCAGGCAGGAGATGGGAGTCAGGACCAGTGAGGTCAGGAGCAGTGACCTTCATCTCTGTCTGCTCCTTGGCAGGACCTGGGGGTCCCCAGACTGGATCCTTGTGCTCTCAGATACCACATTCAAGGGCCAAGCCCCAGGTATTCCTCTCTATCCGTGCAGGTCATTTCAAGAGCGTCCAGCTCTGCTCATGAACTTGGTGCCTGCCTCTCCTGGCTTATTCTGGACAAGGAGCGATCTGGGATTCGGTGCCACCCTGGCCCTACTCCTCAGGGCAGGCGTGATCTCAAGCTGCTCCCAGCCCATCTCTGAGGGGCTTGGGTGCCTGAGCACCCTCCGGAATTGCCTGACTCATGTGAGCTCTTTCTCGTGTGAAATACATTTGTAGCACTTAAAGAGAGCAAGCTCAATTATTTAACTCTACCTAGATTTAGTTCAAATATGAGAGTTCCAGTGTACATCTGAGACTTCTGGGAAATTGATTTTTCTGCTTAAGATCATTTCACAGGGTTTAGCATTTAAACCAAATCGGGCGCAGACTGATCTCCTAGTAGATACTGAGCTTGTTTTCTTTGTTCTAAGGACCAGCCCGAGAGAGAGAGCCCTGCTCCCGCCCCAACGCTCATCACACGCACTTTATGACTCTAACAGACCACGGCAGCCCCCCGAAAGTCATCTCTAAGGCAGCCAGCTCCGTCTTCTCTCACGGCGGGACTTTTGGAGCCGTGGTGTCAAGGGAGGGCCCAAGAGGCAGCAACAGCGTTTAGCACTCAGCTGACCTCCCATCCACCCTTCCAGGATGCCTGCTGGAGCCAAGTGTGTTTGGGTTTCTTTCTTTTTTTTTTTTTTCTTTTCCTATTTCTCAGCCATTTTCAAGTGATTTCTTTAATTTCCTCCTGAGAGTAAAGCCCTGATTGACCAGGGATTTCAGACTGAAACCTCTCATCAGCAAATACCACTGACAGCTCAGGATGGAGACACATCCCTGAAGCTTACGTTGAAGTCCACAATTAAATTAGCCGGTGGTAGTCAGGTGCTCTAATATTTAACATAAACTGCTTTTCAGGTTCTTCAGAGGAGAAAGAAGCTGCGTGATCTGATCGTGAAGCCAAATGGCCTCAAATAACTTCCGAGGATGACAGCTTTACCAATGGGAACGATGGGATTTTACATGAAGAGAATCTGTAAGTCTGTTTTTAGAAAAGCAAGAGCACACAACATCGTAAATCCACTATATCTTAATTTAAAACAGAAATCAAGAACAGACAGCAGGAGGGTGTGGAGGGGTCAACACCCAGTCATAGAGTCCC